>DXKC01001548.1:0-11924 GCA_031170775.1 Cymbopogon citratus
ACGTCGTCGTGCATGCATGCGTCTTTGGTTGGCTGGTTGCATTGGCTGTTTCCTCTCTAGCTACATAGCTTGTGTTCTAGTGTAGTACTGCTTTTAGCGACGTGCATGCATTGGAGAGTTGGATATGTGTTTCATTTGTTGTTTGCTTTGTTATTGGGTCTGTCTGTGGAGACATGCATGGTGTTTAGATGTTGGTCACTGGTTGTAGTGGTGGTGCTGATCGATGTTCTTCAGGCATGAATAATGCTACATGTGACGTGATGTTTGTGAGGTAAACCTGTTGTGTGCAGTGTGCATGTTGCTTCTACTGTTGTTTAATTAAGCTATATGGCTAATTCTGTGGTCTTTTGTTATGAACGGTTGTGTGGTATGTGTTATGAACGGTTAACATTACAATTTTTCACTACTTTGTTTCGTTTCCGGGACACATTCAAATTTGAACCTCACTGGCATAGACTTTGAACAGCTCATGATATTCTGCAACTAACAACTTTGAACATTCCTTCGCTGTGAAAGTTTTCGAGTTTCGGAATCTCTGAAAACGGCACTACTATTAACATCGCCTCTGTAGTCTGTACTCCTACACCACACGAACAAACAAAGCATCAAACAGCTGTATATTTCAAACGAAGGAAAAAAAAACAGAGTCAGTAAATTACGACCGAGCTTTTAAGTCACGAACATGTGTGTACTGCTGCAGCAATTTACTGCTGTAGGTGGTGCAGTTACTGCCCAGTGTCCTTGCATCCCATCTAATTAACCACACCGTTCGTCCTTGGAGACGAGATATATCGATCCAACGACACGCAGTAAAAACATCTGGTATTTCCCCACCTAACCCTCTTCACATGCATGCATACTTTCAGAATGCTCGATGGGTTTCGGTAACCTTCGGATCACCGTAACTTACCCTTTTTTAGTAACTTAACCTTTTTTTAATAACTCTTTTATTCTGCTTAATGAAAAATTAGCACGGTCTGAAAAAAAAAATGGCGATGGGATTTCTGTACTCTGTCGGCTCAAAACCGAACAATGATTGCATACCCCCTCCGTTAAATATAGCATGGTGGTTTCACGGAAACGGCAGTGGTTATCACTGATCAACATGGTCCACACTGACAGACAGAGTTGATCATAAACCTGTAGCTCATGGCATTTTCAACAAAACAATTTTTCAACACCGTCTAGCAGGCCAGCAATTGATCCACAGACTAATAAGTAATAATAAATAACTCTAGTTTTTTAATTACAAACATTTGCAATATATTTTACCTTAATCGGTTGGATAAACATTTATTTAGCCAATCTTTGCCAGAAACAAGAGCTCGAGGAGTTTGTGGTGTGTACTACTTGTATAGTACGTGCTTATTCACCAAGCTTCAGTTGCCGCTAGACCCCGAAAGCACAACTGTGAAGCACGTGAGCCAGAGAGAATGCCCGTCAGGCGTCAGCTGAGCAACACGTTCAACAAAACAGTCAAATAAACTGATCATATAGACATTATCTCCCTGAACGTTCAAAAATAAAATAAATACTACTGCATTAGCGGGACACCCATCTAAATCACGTAAGAATTTCAACGACAACAGAAAGTAGATCAGCATTCCAGGAAGAGGAAGTACGAAGATTGAAAAACCAGCAACCAACTAACCAAACTAGTTTAGCACAGGGAGCAATTGCTCGACAAACTAATCGCCTGGCTCTGCATCAATGAACATTCCGGTTTAATCTTTGTCCAGCTGCTTTTAGCTAGAGGATATCGTTCTGCTAAAAAAGAGGCATGCAACCCTTTGGTTCCAAATGGTTAGGAACTTAGGATGATCACAGAAGCACTCCCTCCACATTTTTCTTTGATAAATAGAGGTAAAGATGTATTGTAAAAGGAGAAATGTGCATGGAAAAGTGAGAATGACAACTAATTTAGGATAAGTGAGGCTACATGATCAACTATTATGAGATGAAAGGAATGGAGAAGGATCATTGGTGGAGCTAACGCCATTTGAAAAACATTTGGTGAAAACGGCTCCTATGACAATTTTGAAATATTTAATGTAAAGTTTGGTTGGAGCTGCAAGAAGTCACTTTTTTGTGGCTGACTCACAAAATTTATAGCATGATTTAGCTTGGCGTGGTCATCAAAATCACTTTCACAACTAATTTCTCTTTTAATATATAAAATTTACAGCATACCATTAGCTAAACACAAATAAAATGATACTGATTTGTACTTAAAACTTTGTACTATAACTAGAGTAATTGTTGGCTAACGATAACTGAGTTTGAAAAGCACAACGCATAGGTTCAGGTGCAGGTAATAAACTAACAGCTGGCAATAATATAAGCAGCTCGCGCAAAGGCAGAATACAATCTCAGGAGTGAATATTCCGATTTTATATACTACTTGTGGCTTCACGTACAACTTATTAAAAAAAACTTCCATTCAGTCAATCAAAACAATCATCTAAAAACCCTAATTAAATTAGGGCCATGGTATACTTGCCAGGTAATGTACATGGAACAACATTGATCAGGCTGGCCAGTAACCAGATGAAGCTATCCATCGAGGATTTGATAATCTCGTGGAATGGACAAGCTCAAGGAGTGCATAAAACACAACGGGAGTTAACCAACTTAGCCCATTGTCTTTTAATCAGCTGCCATGAATGGGTCAACATCACCAAGATCAGCAATCAGGGGCTCCAAGTCTTCAGCCTCGCCTTCTTGTGAGAAATATGTAGGAAAAGGGAGCAAAGTCGGGTCAGGTTTCTTGTATATAGAATCCTTAACAAAAACAAAGCTACCTTGAGGACCAGGAACCTGCAAAAGGGGCAACGAAAGATACATAAAACACAACTTCCATGATTGAACAAAATATGCTGTGACATCAGAAATCAAGTCACCTGGCCCTTCAGATATAGTAAGTTCCTGGCTGGGTCTATTTGGTAAACCCATACATTCTTCACTGTGCATTGTGCACCACCCATGCGTCCAGGCATTTTTCTGTTTTTGAAAACCTGAAATTTTCCAACTGTTATGTCATTACATGTGCAAGGCTGGCTGCTGCAGTACTGCTTTGTGCACACATTAGTAACTCTTATCATATTCCACCAATGGGTGGAATGTAACAAAAACTAACCCCTGGTATGGAATCAGCTTGTAATCACACTGATTCTATCTTTCAATACTCAATACAATTATATGCAGTTCTCCTGCGTGTTGAAGGAAAAAAAGTACACTCCTATATCAAAACAATTTAAACCAAGTGCCTTCCTGCATGATGGATATCACAGTGTGGTTTCAAAGCATTAGTTCATGGGCTTTGTGTTTGAGACAAAAAAAGAAGATGAGCTTTGTAATTGTAAACAAAATCTATTTTTTCCGGTGAAGGCCAGGTCTGAACCCAACAAATAAAATACTTCAGGAGGCAACCATGTACGATGACATCATTTAACAGACCCATTGTTCATAGTACAACCCTAGTAAAAAACATTGAGAACATACCAACTATACATATGATCTTATCATCTTAATTATTGAGGAACACAAAAAAACTTATGACTAAATACTTTAAATCCATAATTCATGTCGTTAAGAGGAAGTGTAATTCATAGCAAAACCTTACTATTGTCTACACTATGGAGAGTAAGATGACAATATTGTGAGAAGGGAGATGCATAACATTGTTTCAATACATAAATGTGATACTGTTATATAACGTACCCTTCCAGGAGCATCTCTTTGACCAGTAGAGCCACCACTGCGATGCGACAAAGATGCCCCATGTGATGCAGGCCCCCCACTGAAATTATGTCTTTTCATTACACCCTACAAGATTAAAAGAAGTTAATTGCTAAACATTGACAACGAAGGCATTATTTCTTTGTTCTACAAGGGAAAGCAGTTTAACACTCAGCAGAGTCATATTACTTATGCAATCGCAATGTTTTAATGAAGAATTGACCAGTCTTGCTAGTTCCGTAACACTAGCACATTTCCGCCAAAAAAAACTAGGATCTTGCACTACCATGCAAATAAGTCCTCAAGAAGTAGGACATTTACCAAATACTGGTTCTTCTAGTTTCTCAAACATCAATAAGCCTTTTTCCTTGTAGATGGATGTTATCAGCTAACAAAGCAGCACAATGCACAGAAAAATAGGGTAGCTCACACTGCCTCTCCATGTCCAGCCAAATTCTGCTCTTTTATGTGCTACAAGAGTTTATAGAAAATCTACTCAAGATCTGAAAAGACACTGATCCCACAATAACACTAACTATAGTTTCTACGATGCACACTACTTTGGACATTATGGCATTTAATTCTCAGACAAAGAATCAGAGAATCTAATATTTGAAAAGTGGAAATTTTCATTAACATCTTTGTTATCTCATATAACACTGCGGTGATTTGTAATTGGCATCAGTCAAATTTTAAGTTTTTAACAATACAGCACTCTGCTTGAATATTATACCAATTGTAAGAAATACATATAGTGTTTGATTTATTATCAGAAAAGCTAACATATAAATTGCAAGAGAACAATTTTAATCAAATAAATGTCTGAAATGGAGAAACTTAAACTCAGGGCACAAATTAGAAACTTAAGTATCACAAATGTCTCTTGCATAACTTTGAATTCATTTCAACTAATCAAATAGCGGTGTTGTGAAAGAAACACAGACTAAAATCCTGGTGATATCTTAGTGGGTTTACAGCAATGTAGTGAACTGTCTTGACAAGTGAAATCACAAAAATAGACTGGACAGGAAGAATACATACCGCAAAACCTTTCCCCTTCGTGATTCCAGTGACATCAACAAATTGTCCAGGCACAAAGTGGCGAACTGTGATGGTTGTGCCAACAGGAAGAAGAGCATCCTCCGTGACAGGAAACTCCCTTAGCTTTCTCTTTAGAGGCACTCCCTGTGCTCTAAAGTGGCCAACTTCAGGCTTTGTTAGGTGTTTTTCCTTCTTTTGACCTGCGCCAAGCTAACAAACACAAGAAGAAGAATTTAGGAATTTAACAATACCTTTTCTTTTGCAAAGTAAAGATGAATGGAACAGACAAATAAACAAATATATAAGTTAACCACTCTTCATTGCATTAGATCAACTACACAAAAAAACATTAACGCAGGAAATTCTTACTAGTGTCTTATTCATGGTGTCAGTGTGAGACGCTTTATGGTTATAGTGGTTACCAGAACTTAGCTCCAGTTAAATTGTCGCAATTGACTTATGAACCCCTTAGCAGTAAAATTGATCAAGGATTAAGTAGATAGGATAACTTGCATATACCGATATTACGTTTCTGAAGAGAGTAAAATGGCACAATAACAAAAGAAAATTCAACACCACCACACCAAAAGAACTACCATTGTATTCCTTTATCTTCCTTTATTGTTTTTTTATAGTTCTTTCTGTAGGCAATGCAGGAGAGCCATAACCAGAACATTGCCGCATGAGTTTAGAAACATAAAATGTTTCAAACAACCCCAAGTCTCTCTTTGGTTTGGAATACCACCATATAAAACGTTTTGTTGCAAAGACCCACCACTACCCAACTCGGTTTTGTAGCAGAAACCATCCCACCAACATGCAACGAGATGATTTCACCCACCTTTTCTATCCTAGAGTGCCTAATGCATTCTTTATAAAAGTTAGATACTCTAAAAATACAAGACCTACATTTCATTAAATCCATCAGTTTATGCTATTTGCAAAATTCTTCACGACAACATGATCCAAACACCAGAACAAGCTTTACCCAGTTAGCCTGGACTATAGTGGCTCCAGATGGACAAAGTCAGGCGGAATCTGCTGAGCCTATGCTCTGTGGAATGGCTTTTGCAACAGAGTCAACTAGGGGCTAGGAATTTGCAACGAAACGCCTTATTGGGTGGAAATCAAAATACAATTGAATGTGGGATAGTTTGCCATTTTCCATTAAACATTAACTAACCTACTGCTTTAAAGTAGGAAATATTGAGATATACTGAATCAACAAGATATTACTGATGTAAAACAGTAATTTACAACATCTCAGCCATTGTCATCCAGGTTTAAGCGACATCAATGCTTTCAAGTCTAGCGAGTGAATCGAACCAGCAGCCATTCAATACTCCATTTGTTTCAGTAGAACACGTTGCACAGAGAAAACTCAGGGAGATTTCGTGTAGCACCTGTAGGGCGAAGAAACCCTCCTTCTCCGCTGTCTTGACCTGGGTAACAACGTTGTCGTCGACCCAGAGCACGGTGATGGGCACCTTGGCGCCCCACTTGTCCCACATCGCCGACATCCCGCACTTGACGCCGATCACGCCGGTGCGCCGCGACGTGGGGCCCATCACCCCGCCCCGCGCCTCGATGATCCGCCCCCCGCCGCCGCCGCCCTCGCCCCCGGCGTCGTCGTCGTCGGAATGGGAGGCGAAGGCCTCGGCGGAGAAGAGCCGGGAAGGCGGGAAGGGGAGGCGCGGGCTCCCGCCGGTAGAGAGCTTGAGGCCGCGGAGGCGCGCGAGCAGGCCCCTCGAGGCGGCCGCCATGGTTGCGCCGCGGCGAGGGCGGGGAGGCGCGACGGCGAGATGGGTGCGGGCGTGGGGGTTTACGCGGCGGCGCGGCGAGATGAGTGGGTGCTGTGGGCAGTAGGGTTTACTGAGCTCGGAGCCCGCGAGGGGAATGAATGGCCCAATGGGCGCAAAGCGAGCACGCGCGCGGGCTCATTTACGAGTGGGCCTGAACTCTACTGGGCTTTCCGCTTTTACGATTTCTGTTTCTTTTACACCTCTCGTCTAGGTACAGCAGTACGAAGGCACATATACTCCACACACACGCACCCCACACTCACACCACACATACATAATCAGACCTACACCTACACTCAGACATGAAGATCGCGTCTTTGGAGAGATCATCGAAATCATCCAAGACTTTGTTGGTACCTGTAAACATTATTTGGGGAACACGCTCTTAGCGTGGTGGTGAGCGTCGCAGGTGTGCGCGCACCCACCCACCACGGTTCGATTCCTATCGACAGCAGAATCTAAATTCAGCTAAAAACCAGACTTGCTCAAAAAAGAAAAAAGATCATGTAGAAATTGAGTTGCACCGATGTTTCTTTAAGTTTTGAGGGCAAGTCACTTCACTAGAATAAAGAAAATACAGATTCGCTTCAGCTTCTGTGACGCATAACGCCCCTCTTGGCTATGAGGGCTATCACAAACAAATGCTAACGCTTCAGGATTTGTGTTGCATGATTCAGTTTAGTCTTGAGTTTTGTCAAAATGATGAACAAATGGATGTCTCAAAAAGGCTAATCCTTTAATTAGCTTATCCTGGAAGAAACATGACTTTTGTACACCGACAAAAGGCATCAAAAACATGATATCGCATAGGTTCACCTAGCAAGTTCACTACTCTTAAGACTCCAAACAGTATAACTTCCTTCGTTAATGCCAAGAACAGAAGCTACGCACCCTGTAGCAAAAAAGCTGATGACTCAACCGGTAAAAGCAGGACATAAATAGATTTTACAAGGGGGTCGATTCATCTGCTCATCAAGGCGTCAACCATTCATATGATGTGATCCTAGTGAAATCAGCTATCATAGCGATCGTGTTGAACAGCTTCAGGCTTCATAGAACCGGAGCTCCACCATGGCTTCCTGATGCTCGGGTGAATACCACGCTGTGGCCTTTGCTGAACCCAGGACCTTGAGAGCCCAATCAATTGCAAAGATCGGATCATCCACTCGAACAAAATGGTTCTGGCTTCTAGGGTCAATAGCAACAGAGGATTCAACACGAAAACTGAAGGGCCCAACTATCTGCAGCAAAGACAAGGAAGAGATTTATTAAGATGAGATAAATTCCATATGATACCTTTCACACACAATGATCATCTTGTCCATTCTTCTTATAATCAGGCAATCAAAGAGAAATGGCCAAAAGATAACAACTCCTATGTTCTAAACTGATACCATCTGCTACTACCATCATCATTGGCAATGCCGTATCCATCATAACAGGTTTAGCCCCAGGCAGTTCAGTAGATGGAATTTGAATCCTCAACAAGAGTAATCAATTTGGCCATAGTTTACATTACAGCACAGGGTGTTCGCATAGCCTAGACTAAACTAAGATTAAGCTCTCCTGCAAGGCAGTCATTAATATTATTACTCCCTCCGTCCATAAAACATGCAATTCTCGGTTTTCGATGAGTCAACCAATAAAAAAACTTTTGACTGAAGTTATACATAAAAAAAGTACTAACATTCTTGATACAAAATAAATGTCATTAGATTAGTTAAGATTAAATTTCTATAATAAATTTATTTGGAGACATAAATGCTAATAGTATTTATTATAAACTTGGTCAAGCTTTAACCAATTTGACTGGCACGAATCCCACGGAGGGAGTAATATATAACGAAACTTTCCTGGACTATTGTGGTTAGTTCCAAGTATCTCAGTTTTTCTCATAACTTTCGAGCACAATAGATTGAGATGTAAGCAGTAGGCAGTAGCTAGCAAAGTACACACAGGAATAGGAAAGAAGACAATACCCCAACCACTGGTTAGAATTTCCAGTTAACAGGTATCAGAGAACAATGAAATGGAAAGAAAATGAATTACCTGTTGTTGAAGGGAAACAGTCACATCAGGACAAATATCGCAGAATGTCTCTATATCAGGTCTTCTAGAGAAGAAGAAATCTTGTGCAAGGCGAGAAGCACCACATAAGAACAAGGAGCCAGAGTTGATATCAAATCGGACACTTGCCTTAGTCAAATCCAGAAAAAGCCTCTGAAAATTCCCATATTGAGCAGTGAAAGTAACAGAAGCAAAGAGGTCCGCAAAGGCAGCACATTTATTCCTTTCGCTAAACATTCTAAAAGCGTTACTCTTTTGTGTTTCATCTCGTAGAGCCACTCTCCTTGAACAATTCCCCAAATATCCACTGGCTACTGCACCTGAATAAAGGAAAGGAAGGAAACTTGAGAAACATTGCTGATTACATATAAATCCAATACAGTGCGACTAAACTGATAACCATTTCACATAGCCATGCAGAGATGCACTAAATGTCAACACCAATGGAAAACTAGGCAGTAAAGCCTATAGGGAAATCAAGTCGTTCATGATACGGTATACCAGCATCTATATGAAGTGAAGGATATTATTGGCTTCCAAAGTCCAGTAATATCACAACAAAATTTGAAAGGGCGCTAGGCACTGGTTGAGTGGCAAAGTGTTGGGCTACTTCTACTTGGACCCTAGGAAGCAATTAGACACTAGGCTTGAGCGAGGTGTCTAGTACAGCAGTACCTAGATGCCACCTATGCAAGTGCTAGGTATCCGATTTTTTATACAGTGAGCTCAGCAATGGGAAACAGAAGGACTACATTAAGATCAGGTTAAATTCTGGATATCTAGGAAATGAATAGTGTGTCAATGAAAAGGTTCTGAAACAGTTTTGAGGGGCAGAAACAAAACCTCCAAAGTCCAAGCAAGTGGATGCAAGGAATTTTCATTAAAAGGAGTATCAACATCAAATGGAAAGTGGAGACTTACCAATGATACCAGTAAGAGAAACATGTGAATCCGAGAGAAATATATCATATGGCTGAACACCTTTTAGCTTATCTTCTTTTTTCCTCCAAGCATCAATGCTTTTCTTAATGGAAACAGCTGCTTTAGCACATAGGCCAGGTAGCAGAGCAATTGGAACATAATCTGCTTCATCACCACCAAAACATTTTGGTTCCCCACTATTCTGCTGCAATAGTAGATGATAACTCAATCCAGAACTGGAGCCAACTGAAGCAAGATCAGCCGATAATGACAATGGCACATCCCAATATGCTCCATTTTTGTCAACAAATAATCCAGGCCAAGATGCTTGCAATGTAAGATTATGATGAGGAAGCTGCAATAGGTAAAGAGGTGTACTTTAATCCAAGCATTTAGAATGGTAACAGCATAAACTAGTTAAGTGAACTAATGTTCCCAAAAGAGAAAAGAAAGAGAGAAAAAAAAAAGGATAAAACTTCCACAAACCATTATCAACAGTTAGGCACTCTAATCAATATACTGAAACAGAACATGATTTATTGAGAAGCCATAGTGCAAGCAACAAGAATACCCACAAATAACTAACTGTATACCAAATAGGTTAAGAGCGTCCAGATTTTTTGCCTCGTGGTGAAATATCGCTTTTCCTCGATTGCCTTTCTTGATATCAAATAACTCCAGCAGCAAAGTGGTGTATGGTGTGATCAAGATCTCCGTGCCTACACCTAGAGACATAACATCATGCAAGTGTTTCTTCAAATCCTTGGTCCAAGAGGCCTCTTCCTGCCGATTTGCTAATTTCTCTTTCACGACAGAATACAGCTTCTTAACATTGATTTTCTCCAAGATGGTAGAAGACCTGAACAGATCACAACATGTTCGTTAACATGAGTTTCGTGAGAAATTTGTTGAACATTAAGTATAATCTCTACTAGATATCTACATTGGGCAGGCTATTTAGTCTATTAAACTAACCAAGGAAAAACAAAGAATTGGACGATACTCTACTCCTCCCCCTCTAAGCCGACAATGTTAACCATAACAAATAAGAGACAGAAATGAATCAATTGATAGCCCATTTCAGGTCACTTAACAAATCGATTCACATTTCATCCACTGAGATATCAATACCAAAGTATATTGATAAGGTAATCCTAGTGCTGACATGATGATCCAAAATTAACCTATCTAAATTAATGTATGTGTATCAAATCCAGGGTTATGTCCCTCAATCCCACTATGCACACCAATCCTACATTATCGTTGGCGCCTGACGCTACAAGATTGCAAGCAAAACAAGTAGTGCCTCCCAACCGCAACATCCCTCGGAGAATTACGAACATGTAATGGGCCTGGTTCGTCACCATACCAGTTGTCCGTGATGTAGAGGATGTGGGCGTGGTTGACGGAGAGGCCATCGCGGGTGGCGGAGAAGGTGGGCACCAGAGGGGACGCCATGAAGCGGTGGAAGAAGTCGAGCTGCTTGGGGCGGGTGACGCGGCAGCCCCGCGGCAGCCCCAGCGGCAGGGGGTCCCCCGGAACGGGGCGCACCGTGCCCTCCATCGTCGCCGGGGTCTCCGCGTCCAGCTCCCACCGCCCGTCCTCGTCCGACATCCATCGCATCCGCCGCAGCGACATCGGCGCCGGGCGGCTCCGGCGCTTTTTTGAGCCGGTGGTGGTCCTCCCGATTTCGCGTCGGCGTCGGGGTGTGCACGCAGTTGGTGGGCGAGTAGTCGGATAGGGACCTAGGTGTAGGTGGGTAACGTTGGCTGGCCCTCTCTGGCAGATGCAGATGGCCGGGGTTCAGCTCAAGGTTCTCTTTGGTTATTTTTTATTAGAAGTCTTTTCGGTCAGATTAATTAAAAGCCCTATCAAATTAGCACAATACTTAGAAAATAGTTACACTGAAGTCTGTTTTGGATTAGAAAATGAAGCCATTTAGAATATGAATTCTTCTTCATTTTTGGAGGAACCAAATCCCTAGAGGCTAAAAATTAAGCTGCCATCTTGTCATCAAATGTGGAAATTCTCGTGGACTTCAGGTCCCCGGTCTGCTCTAAACTTTGTAGCTCAGCTCCAATAAATTCATTATGGAGCAATTTATTTTAAAGTAGGTGAAAATGTTTGGCATGTAGCCATCTCAATATGAGAATTTTTGAGAAATGTCTAATACTCTCTCCGTCTCATTGAAAGTGTCATTTTAGATTTCTTGTTTGAATGCTTGTCTTATTCAAAATTTTTAAGTAAATAATAAAATAAATAAATAAATAATTATTAAAGTATATTTGATGGTAAAATAAGTCGTAATAAAATAAATAATATTTATATAAATTTTTTAAATAAGACGAACAGTCA
>DXKC01001549.1:0-12475 GCA_031170775.1 Cymbopogon citratus
GTTGTTTTTGCTATTGATAAATTTAGATCTTACTTAGTGGGAGCAAAAGTAATTGTTTATTCTAATCATGCTGCTTTAAAATACTTGCTCACTAAGAAGGATGCTAAACCCCAACTAATAAGATGGATTTTACTACTTCAAGAATTTGACTTAGAAATAAAAGATAAAAAAGGAGTAGAAAATTTTGTTGCCGATCACTTGTCTAGAATGCAGTTTGAGAATCCACAGGAACTACCCATCGACGACTCACTCCAGGACGACAAGCTCTACCGGATCATCAGATCCGACCCCTGGTACGTAGATATTGTTAATTTTATGGTTGCAGGTTATGTGCCACCGGGAGGCAACAAAAGGAAACTCGTCCAAAAAAGCCGTTCACACATTTAGGATGAACCATACCTCTTCCGGGTATGCTCTGATGGCTTACTCAGAAGATGTATCCCAGCAGAAGAAGGAATCCAAAGTATTGAAAGGTGTCATACATCACCATATGGAGGACACTATGGGGTGTTCCGAACACATGCAAAGATCTGGCAGTGTGGATTCTTCTGGCCAATAATGTACGAAGATATAAAAGAATTCATCCAAAGTGGCCCGTGTCAAAGACATGGCAATATCAATACAAGAGATGCCATGCCACTTATCAACAATCTCCAAGTCAAACTCTTTGACGTCTGGGGAATTGATTACATGGGACCATTCCCTCCATCGAAGAGATATGAGTATATTCTAGTGGCAGTGGATTATGTCTCCAAATGGGTTGAGGCCATGCCATGCAGGAATGCTGACAATATTCATTCAAGGAGGATGTTTGAAGAAATAATATTTCCAAGATTCGGAGTTCCAAAAATAGTGATTAGTGATGGGGGATCGTATTTCATCGACAAGCGTTTTGAACATTACTTGTCAAGGCATGGGATACATCACAACATCGCTACCCCTTATCATCCTCAAACAAGTGGCCAGGCAGAGACATCAAATAAACAAATCAAGAATATTCTACAGAAGACAGTACATGAGATAGGGACTGTATGGAAGGACAAGCTTTATGATGCTCTTTGGGCATATCGAACAGCATACAAGACACCTATTGGGATGTCACCATATCAACTGGTGTACGGAAAAACCTATCACTTACTAGTAGAGCTAGAATTCAAAGCTCACTGGGCTATCAAGAAGTGGAACATGGACCTTCAAGCAGCAGGAGATAAAAGAAAGATGCAACTTTCTGAGCTTGAAGAGTGGAGAGAAAAAGCATATCATAATGCAAAAAGCATATCATAATGCCAAAATCTATAAAGATAGAGTGAAGAGAGGGCATGACAAGAGGATCAAGAAGAAGGAGTTTGCCCCAGAAGACAAGGTATTACTTTTTAATTCCAGGGTGAATCTCTTCGGGCATGGAAAGCTTCGAAGTAAGTGGGAAGGACCATTCGATGTGGTGAGCTCATCATCACATAGAGCCGTCACATTGCGCAACAACGAAGGTACGTTATTTAAGGTTAATGTCAACGCCTTAAAATATTTCTAGAGCCCAATAATGAATTAGAGGAAGTAGACCCACTTGCTTTTATTATTAAGGGGATATAGGGTCCAATTTTTACTTTTGATTTATTAGGGATAACTAACTTTTTCTGAACAATAAAAATATATAAATAATTTTGCGAAAAAGTTAAAGCGGATCAGGCTCGACGGTCGGGTGGCCGCCCGAAACCCTAGGCGCCCGCCCGAGCTCAGAGGCGGATCGCCGCCGCCTTTCTGAATTATGATCCATTCATCTTCCTTATTTGAAAAAAATATATTTTTGGATAATTCAATAATTCCTTTCCAAATTATTCCCCGAAAATTCCTTAATTAAACCCTTATCTTCCCTATATAAACAACCCAAGCCTCTAGCCATTCTCATTCAATCCTAAGCCTTTTCTCTTCTTGTTTAGAAGACTCCTACACCTTCCTACGGAGCCATGGCTAAGATGCCTGAGAACATAGAAAGGAGGATGATCCCTTATGGGATTGACCCCAACACCATTCCCAAAGATGAGTTTGAGTGCAAGGCACTCGTCCCAGTTAATGAGCCTACACCCCTTGCTAGCAACCAAAGCCGCGTAGCTATGGGTGCTCTTACTTGCCCAGCCAAAGATCGCTACACCCCCCGCACCATTGCTCTTAGGAGGACCTCCACCAAAGGGTCCTATCGTTGCGCTGCTTACTGGAACCAAGCTCCAAACCCCTAAGCACAACGAGGTGCTCATGGGTGTGAAGACCAACAAGAATGGGGAGATTGTTTATGCGAAGTACAGTACGGGAGAACGTACTTGTTTTGAGGGAGTTCGTGCTCACCCGAGCAATGTGAAATTCATTCCTCCGAAGGAAGCTCCCAAGAACACTATGGCCGCTACAGAAATGCCGCACAAACATCACAGGACTATGGCAGATCTGGAGCAGAAGCTGGAGGAGTATCGTGCCATCGTCGCCTCCTTGGAAGCTTGTCAGCATGTTCAGAGTAGATGTATTTCCCATAATGATAAGAGGCTACTCAATTTAGAACATGTCGTAGCCAAAATAGAGAAGAAAGTGAAAGCCTTAGAGAGCCTCCTTTGAGAGACGAATTATCATAGCATCGGATAGAGCGAGTAAGTTAGTTAAAATTTTAATTTCAAAAGTTTGTTTAATTCTCTTGTAATTAGTGCCCTATATGATGATGCAATAAAGTTTTATATTATTATCGGATATTGTATGTGTCTCTTTTGTCTCCACCATGTTGTGAATAAAAGATAACAGGAAACCAGTGTGGGGGAGGCACTTGACGATCGAAACGAACAAATTTCTGCAAAACACCAAAAATATTTGGGAAGACATGACGTAAGGACGGCACCCGACGAATTGGACCCCGAAAGGTGACCAATCACGGGCGGCTACCGGCCACCCTTGGGCGCCCGCCCAAGGAGTGGGCCCTCCTGGTCCCAACTTCGACTACGGTCAGGTATGATCTTCCCTTGTTACAAAATTTTTAGTTGTTCGCACTGTTTCGATCTAGAATAAAGTACATTGAATTAAAATCACCTTAAATAAAAATTGAAAAGGTAGATTATTTTAATCATGACTCAATTATAGACTCACACTATGATAATTTCTAGAAATTTCTGTTACTGTTGGGAACTGAATTATAGGGACCCCATATTACTTAGGTTGTTGTGGAAAGTGAGATAGTATGAATCATGAGAACCTAATTTCTAATGTCTAGTTATTTAGAGAATTTAATTTTAAAAATTATAAAATTATTAGCTACACTTCTCCTCTGTAGTTATAAATGCCTATAGAGCCTTATCAAAATTAGAAAACCAGCACATAATCTCTTATTTGTGTTGAGTATAGTCAAACCATGCTAGACCCTTATCGAGAGGATGTATGCTTAAAAGATCAAAGTACACGTACACCCACATATAATTGCTGCTCCTACACTGGGAGTACGCAGCAACATGCTTTTTCGCCTTTCATCTGTCTCCTACACTGGGAGAAGATGCATACACTTAATAGGATTTCAAATTGCTCCTAGTTGTTATCTAGAATTTTAAAGTTTGTATTCAATATTGTTATTGTGGAATGAGATATGGAGCCATGTAAAATAAAGCATTAAAAAGAAAAAGAAGTCCAAGTGTTAAAAAAAAGAAGAAAAAAAGAGAAAGAGAAAAGTATGATGGCCCATGATCTCCAAAGTGTGATGTTTTCTACAGACAAAGTTCAATAAAAAGATGCATTATTATTTTAGCCACTAAATATTCCACACACATGCATGCTTAGTCTTGGAGTATGATATTCCCCTCTGAGGATCCCGTTTTGACTATACAATATGCATAAGTAAAGAATGTTATTCCTTGGAATACCTTTCAACTCCATATAAGCTTTTAGGATATAGCATAAGGCATTCATGCCTCAGTGAGTTCCACAAATAGCACATATAATTAGTGATATGAGTGCACTATATGATGGAGAAGGGTAAGCTAAGTTTTCTTTGTAAAAATGTTATAAAACTCTAAAATGACAGGACTGAAGAGAACATGAGCTCTACTTTATACTGTTCCATCCTCAACTTCCCAAAGTTTTATGGTAGGCACTTTGAATCTCGCGGTACAGACAAGACTAAGAAATAATCTAATGTTGATGTCTTAGTTTGAGGTTATGTTTAAAATAATTTATCATTTTCCTCGAGGACGAGTAAAAGACAAGTGTGGGGGAGTTTGTTGACGGTAGATAACTCTTAATTTTAACCGTCAACTTAACATGATAAAGGACTCATATGCAAACACCCGGTAGAAAAAGGATTATGACTAACAGAATTCCACGAGTTTTGGTGAATAACTGTTTCTGCAGGGTGACAGCTGAAAATAAGCAAGAAAGGCCCACATGGCAGGTTTACATAGAGAGAAAAGACCGAACACCAACTTTTCTATAATCTGGAAGGTTCGAGAAGACACCCGACCGAAGGAGAGGCCGAGCCGGCCTGATGACCAGGCGTCCGCCTGCTAGGTCAGGCACCCGCCCGTCCACGTGGACCAATGGGGTCAAGTCTCGCGGATCCTGCCTCCACCGACTTTGAGGATGAATAATAACTGTGTGTTTAAATCGGTTTGATCCAAGGGCTGTAGTTCATTCTACAGGGATATATAAACAAGGCCCCTGCCCCTGGATCAGAAGAGAAGAAATAGAACTTATTGTGTAATTCATATTTTCTAGAGAGAATTAGCTAGGGATTAGCAACAAGAGAGATTGAGACAGTATAGGGTGGAGATAGAAGTGGAGGAAGCCCGGCCTGTTGGTGTCTCATTCCAGTTGTATCTACGGGATCAAGTCTCCTAACCCGAGGCTTGGTTCTAGGATCATTCGGCAATTCAACTTCTGATACTAGTAAGTTTATTGTTCTTATTGTTCTTTGTTCTTCGAGTTTACTTTATTCGCTTCGCGTAGGGAATAAAGTAATTGTTCATAGCATAAGCATGGTGCTTGGGCTAGGAATACTCGAGGATATCTCCTATCGGCCGGATTAATGGTAGTACATTGGGGGGAAGTGACAGTCTCCCTGGTGGTTATCAATTCCATATCTTGTTGGTAGGACTGTAGGTATTGTGCGCCAAGGTTAAGCATCCTCTGTGGTGTCTCTTTTCCTCAGGTTACCCCACTTAGAACAATATTGACACAGCTTACCATAGGTTGGAAGAAGACTGACAGAGTAATCCTCTCTATATCGCTTAATTCTCGCTATCTTGTTTTGCAGGCCTCGGGTAGTAGCTAAGCAAGGTTAGTCTTTTGCACGCTTTCTCCTTGCAAATAAATAAATAACGATACTCTCGAATATCTTCCGGGTGAAGTGCTCACCGATATCCGTGTGCTTGCGGATTATTTCTCTGTGTGCGTAACTAATATCAACAAAGCATTTCTAGCGCCGGGGAGAAAGACGGTCTGCTTAGATAACCTAAGTCTTGCTCTATCTTGTACCTATATTTTTACTTTTTCTTTTATCTTATCTTTTTCTATCCTTATGGATAACATAAACACAATACCTATCATTCAATTCTCTGCACCCACGGAGACCAGCCTAGTGCCACATGAATCATCAAAATCCATCAAAACACCTAGCTATAG
Organism: Cymbopogon citratus; assembly: GCA_031170775.1. NCBI lineage: Eukaryota > Viridiplantae > Streptophyta > Magnoliopsida > Poales > Poaceae > Cymbopogon > Cymbopogon citratus. The sequence continues at coordinate 5,641 of DXKC01001549.1, forward strand.
GCTGAGTCCGACTGGTCCAAAGCCTATCTTTTTCAGGAGAAGAAGACAAAAACCCTTACCTTCATATTAGAGACTTTGAGCAAACATGTGACTGTCTTCGCATAGAGGGCATGTTTGATGAAACTCTCCGTTGGAAGCTATTTTCTTTTTCATTAAAGGGAAAAGCTAGACAATGGTATGATAGAACTGTGGGTAAGCTACAAGGAGATTGGAGATCTTTACGTTCCAACTTTTGTCTAGATTTTTATCCCATCTCCCAAGTCGTCGACCATAGGGTCAAGATTCTCACTATTAAGCAAGAACCTCAAGAATCTTTGGCCTCATCCTAGAACCGTTTCACTACACTCTTAGCATCAGGCCCGGACCTTAGTCTACCAGACCCCATTCTTCTACAGCACTTTTATAAAGGTCTGCGTAGAAATGATAAACAATTGCTCGACACAACTTCTGGAGGATCCTTCTTACATGTCTCTTCAGAGAAAGCAAGACAGATCCTAGATCAAATCCTATCCACTGAATTAGATTATCCAATAGAAGTAGAGACAGAATCTCAGATAGTTGAAACCAATCCTTTGCCAGACAAACCAACCACTTCAGCTAGCTCGTGTCTTGAGCAAGAAAAAGAAGAAACTCTATTTCCAGACTTTATGCTAGATATAGAACCTGATCTTTTTTCTGATTTTGAAAATGTTTTGAAATATCACTCTGTGAGGAAGCCTAGAGAATCTGTTTTAGTCTCTGAGGATATTCTCTTTGGTAGAACCTCAGCAGAACTAGTTTTTATAATGAGTAATGAATGGTTAGAAGAGTCAGTGCTTTTCTCCGAAGTAATCCGAGTGGATTCACCTTCTATTCCAATTCATTGCATAATCAATACAGAATGAATCGATGCTTTCTACAATCCAGTTGTGGGAATAAATACCATGGGGATAATTATTTATTTGGCCCTGAAATGAAACTTGCTTGCTTATTTGGTCCTTTTTATTTTGTAGTTGTCTATTTGGCCCCAAAACGAAAGTTTGTTGCTTATTTGGCCTTCTGTCAGTCCGTTAGCCCAGCCCGTTAGATTCCCCACCTCATCGCACATGAAAAGACATTTTTGCCCCTGCCCCTTTTCTTTCTCAGCGCTCAGCCAGCACCCTCCCGTGCCCGACTCAATAGTCGACACTACGTAAGGGGAAAAAAATCGGACGCGACGGGTGGACGCCGACACCGAAGGCGAGCATGCGTGGCCTTGCTCGTGGGCGCGCGCGGCCAGGGATGTGTGGCTGGTGCCCCAGCAGCCAGAGGAGGGCGCGGCGACTGGCCCCCCACGCGGTCTCGGCGAGACGGCCCCACGCCGGCTCCAGCAGATAGGGCGGCCATGGCGTAGTGGCCGGCTCCCCTAGCGACAGGGGCGGCCCGCCCAGCTCCACCAGCGTCCATCGCCCGGCGGCCGTCTCCCACAGGGGGCCCTGACGGCCAAGCCGGCGACGCTGCCAGCGGTCGTGGCCATCTTCAAGCTGTCCCAGGCCGAGCTCGGGCGCCTGTGCTCACAGCTCCCCGCGCCGCGCGAGGGCGCGCCGCGGTTCAGCACGTACGTGGTGCTGGTGGTGCGCGTCCCTGGCGCGCGGCCTCCCCGCCGACCAGCGCACCAAGCTGTATTGCGCCATGGACGGGCGGCAGCGGCTGCAGCCGCCGCTCCCCAAGGGCTACTTCGGCAACGTGATCTTCATGGCGACGCCGCTGGCCAACGCAGGCACGGTGATGGCCGGCGTGGCGGAGGGCGCGGCTGTGATCCAGGCGGTGCTGGACCGGATGGATGACGGCTACTGCCGGTCCGTGCTGGACTAGAGCTGCAGCGGGACCTCTCGGCGCTGGTCCGCGGCGTGCACACGTTCCGGTGCCCCAACCTGGGGCTCACCAGCAGGGTGCGCCTGCCCATCCATGACGCCGACTTCGGGTGGGGACGGCCCGTGTTCATGGCCCCGGCGGCATCACGTACGAGGGACTTGCGTAGTTGCGTTCGTGCTCCCTAGCTCCAACCGCGACGGCAGCCTGTCCGTGGCCATCTCGGTGCATGCGGAGCACATGGATCAGTTCGGGAAGCTCATCTACGACTTCTGAATTTCTGATCTTCGAACTCCTCCCCAGAAGTCATCAGTATACCAAATTACCAACCAATTATACAATAAGCTAATAAAACTCTGCTTTTTATATTTTTTCCCTAAAGAAGGGTAAAACGGTCTTTTTACAGGGCACTTGACACCATTAAGTGGCCAGATGTAACAGAAGGCTAAATAAGCAATAAACTTTCGTTTTGAGGCCAAATAGACAATTTTGAAATAAAAATAGTCAAATAAGCAAGCAAATTTCATTTCAGGACCAAATAAATAATTATCCCTTCTTGGTTTGGTTTGTCACATCATCCTGCATAGGATATTAGGTATTAGCTCAAATATGCTGCCAACTTCTTCACGTTGTCTGTAAAATCTTTCTTGTGTACCCTATGCGTGTTAGAATCTGTTGTACAGTTGAGGATCTTGGCTGTACCACTATCTAACTTTTTTTAGAGATTTTAACTATCATCAATCTGTCCAGGGGCATGTAATGGTTCTGAATCAGAGATCAGACGACAGCATGGTCACCGCTCAGCACTTTTTCTTGCAGCTGCTCAGGTTGTTTCCCACCTCATAGTGCCGTTTCCAAACATTAAACAGCGGATTAGGCAAAATATCCCGTCTTGCCTGCTTGTCGCCAACCAAACTATGGTGCCCTGTTATTATATCTCTGTTGTTTTATATCAGGTCAGTTATTATATCTCTGTTATTATATCTCTGTTGTTTTATATCAGTACAGAAGATTTCACCTATTTACTCTCATAGGATTGCATATGCATGTCCCAGATTGTTCATTAGAGTACTTCACATTTTTTGGTTGAATATGTTCCAAAAACATGTGTTATGTGCATGTGAGCGAGTACAAAGCAAATAGTGTGTGGTTCTGGAGGCGTAAAGGCCTATTCGCCGGGAGCTATTTTTTGGCGGTCATACTTGCGAATGGTTGTGCACAGTTTTAGGCTCCTCCCCCGTATGGATCATATACCTTGCGTTAGAGTTGCATCGTGGAGATCGAATTCATTCATTCATTCTCTTGTAAGCCGTCGTACGGCATTGTAACCCCAAACTCTTAATAATAGTGAGGAGTGTTTGCTAGCTGGCTCCGGTGGTTTTTTCCCTTCGCATTGGAGGGGTTTTCCACATTAAATCTTGTGTCCCTTTGTGTTTGATCTTTTGTTCTTCATCGTTTATCGGCCGTCATTCGCAACAAGTGGTACCAGCTCTTTGGTTGCAGATTGATCCATGACGACATTGATGAAGTTTGATCTACCACTTCTGGATTACAAGATGCGGTTCTCGCTATGGCAAGTCAAGATGCGGGCCGTCCTGGTGCATAAGGATGACTATGATGAGGCGCTGGAGGTCTTCAGGAAGAAGACCAAGGCTGAATGGACTCCTGAGGAAAAAACGCAGGGATCGTAAGGCTATGTCTTTAATTCAGCTACATTTACATAATGATATCTTGCAAGAGGTGCTGCAGGAAAAAAGTGCTACAGAACTCTAGTTGAAACTGGAATCGATCTGTATGTCTAATGATCTAACCAATAAGATGCATATGAAGATGAAGCTGTTCACTCAAGACGGAGGGTGAGTCTGTGATGAGCCACCTGTCAGTGTTCAAGGAGATCGTGGCAGATCTAGTGTCGATGGAGGTGAAGTATGATGATGAAGACTTAGGTCTTTTACTATTATGGTCACTGTCAAATTCGTATGCTAATTTCCATGAACCATACTTTTGAGCCGTGATAAAGTAACCCTTGCAGAAGCTTATGAGGCACTCCAGTCGCGGAAGAAGATGAAAGGCTTGGTACAGTCTGGCGGGTCATCGTCCTCCAAGGGTGAGGCATTGCATGTGAGAGGCAGATTTGAGCAAAGATCCTCCAGTGACAGTCGTGATAAGAGCTACGTCGGTAGAGGCCATTCAAAGTCCAAGCCGCCTAAAAAGTTCGGTAAGTATTGCAAGAAGAAAAACCATTTTGTTGAGGATTGTTTAAAATTGAAGAATAAGGAGAAGAGAAAAGGCAATCCTGATGGTAATGCTTCTGTTGTTTCTCCTGCTGAAAATTCTGAATCTAGAGATTGTCTGATAGTTTTTGCTGGTTGTGTTTCTGGTCATGATGAAAGGACACTTGATTCTGCATGTTCATTTTATATCTGCACTAACACAAATTAGTTTAGTTCCTATAAGCCTGTGCACAAAGGAGATGTTGTGCACATGGGAGACAACAACCCGTGTGACGTTGTGGGCATTGGGTCTGTTCAGATCAAGACACATGATGGCATGACACACACACTGAAGAATGTGAGGTACATACCCGGGATGTCCAGAAATCTCATCTCACTCAGCATACTTGATGCAGAAGGTTTCCACTACTCCGGTTTAGACGGAGTTCTAAAGGTATTAAAGGTTTCTCTTGTTTGTCTAAAAGGTGATCTGAATTCTGTAAAGTTATACGTTCTTAGAGGAAGTACTTTACATGATTCTGCTTCCGCTGCTGCTGCTATTGTTACTAATGCTGAACCTAATAATACTAACCTTTGGCACAATGCGTTTGGGACATATGAGCCAATTGGTATGGCAGAATTGATGAAGAGAAACTTGATTGATGGCTGCACTTCGAGTAGCATGAAATTCTATGAGTATTGTATTTTTGGGAAGCACAAAAGGGTAAAGTTCAACACCTCAGTTCATACCACCAAAGGTACTCTTGATTATGTACATGCTGACTTATGTTACGGGGTCCTTTTCGTAAGCCTTCTCTTGGTGGTGCCCATTACGTACTTACTATTATTGATGACTACTCTAGAAAGGTTTGGTTTTATTTTCTGAATAATAAAGATGATACCTTTGTTGCTTTTAAAAATTAGAAAGTTATGATAGAAAGGCAAACTGAAAGAAAGGTAAAATTGCTTCGTACTGATAATGGTGGAGAGTTCTGTTCGGATGCCTTTAAAGATTATTGCAGGCAAGAAGGCATTGTTAGGCACCACACCATACCACACACTCCGCAGCAAAATGGTGTGGCTGAGCGTATGAATAGGACCATCATTTCAAAGGCTCGTTGCATGTTGTCCAATGCAAGGATGAGCAAGCGTTTTTGGGCTAAAGCAGCTAACACCATATGTTACTTGATAAACAGGTCGCCTTCTATTGCACTAAATAAGAAAACTCCATTGAGGTATGGTCTGGTACACCTATAGATTATCCACAGTTGAAAGTTTTTGGCTGCACTGCTTATGCTCATGTTGATAATGGAAAATTATAGCCTAGAGCTATTAAACGTCTTTTTCTTGGTTATAGTTCGGAAGTTAAAGGATATAACTTGTGGAATCCCAAAACAGGAAAGACTTTCATGAGCAGGAGTGTTGTTTTCAATGAATATATGATGTTTAATTAGAGTTTGTCCTCAGATCATGTTCTAGATAGTTCTAAAAAGGAGCTGCTGTATATTAGCGTGCAGGTGGAGCATTTGGATGATAAGGCAGGTGTGCAGGTGGAGCCGGTTGATGACCAAGAAAATGAAATTGCTGATAATGATGCTCATGATGATGTTCAGCAAACTCCTCCTATTGCTCATCGTAGGTCCAAGAGGGAGGTTGGACCTCCAAAGTGTTATATTGAGGAATGTAATTTGACTTATTATGCTTTGAGTTGTGCTAAACAGGTGGAGAATGCTCATGAGCCTGAAACTTATAAGAAAGCTATTGCTTGTGGGGATTGTGAGAAGTGGATTTTAGCTATGCATAATGAGATGTAGTCTCTAGAGAAGAACTGCACTTGGGAGATTGTTACTTTGCCTAAGAAAAATAAGACCATCCGCTGCAAATGGATACTCTAAGCGAGCCTCCAAAGTTTAAGATAAGGTTAGTAGCAAAAGGCTACAATCAAGTTTCTGGTGTTGACTATAATGATGTGTTCTCTCCCATTATAAAGCATAGCACTATTCACACTTTCTTTAGTATTGTTGCTTCATATGATCTTGAGCTTGAGCAGTTAGATGTGAAGACTATATTTTTGCATGGAGTACTTGAGGAGGAGATATATATGGACCAACCTGAAGGGTTCTTAGTGCATGGCAAGGAGAAATTTGTCTGCAAATTGAAGAGATCCTTGTATGGTTTGAAGCAATCCCCTCGTTAGTGGAATAAGAGGTTTGATTCATTTATTCTGTCGCACAGTTTTAAGAGATCTAAATATGATAGCTATGTTTACATTAAGCATGTTAATGGATCACCAATATATCTATTGTTATATGTTGATGATATGCTGATTGCTGCTAAGAGTAAGGTTGAAATCACTAAATTAAAAAAATTGTTGAGTAGTGAGTTTGATATAAAGGATCTTGGTGCTGCTAAGAAAATTCTCGGTATGGAAATTACTAGAGACAGAAAAGCTAGTTTGTTATTTCTTAGTTTAGAAAATTACATTAAGAAAATTCTTCAGCGTTTCAACATGCATAATGCAAAGTCTGTTAGCACTCCTATTGCACCTCACTTTAAATTATCAGCTGTACAGTTGAAAGGTCCTAAATGGCTAGAGGGGGTTGAATAGCCTATAAAATTTCTTGCAAAGCACTAAAAAAACTTGTTAGTACTTAAGGAGACGAAGCTTCTCTACCACTAGCTTGACTAAGCTATGCAAGCCACCTACACAATTCTAGCAAGAGGCTAAAGTCTCTAAGCACAACAACAAGGCTAAGTCGCTAACCTACTTCTAGTGAGCAAGAACACTACCA
>DXKC01001550.1:0-11561 GCA_031170775.1 Cymbopogon citratus
CACAGCGTGCCACGTGGCCCATAAAAAAGCGACACGTGGACCATCCACGTCACCAACACGGCAGCTACCACGTGTCATGCCACGTCAGCTGCCAGCGTAGCAAACGCCGTTTGGCAGCCCAACAGAACGGCATGTTATGACGAAAACATGGTATATCCATGACTAATAGACTTCGTCATAGAATGAATTCACTTCTATGACAATGGTTATTTCGTCATAGAATGAATGCATATCTATGATGAAAATTCACGTTTCGTCACGGTAGTCAATCTATGACGCTCATTCCATGACGAACGCTTTTTCATCACAAATTCGTCAGAGATGATTTTCAGTGACGAATTTGGAGTCTTCTGTGACGAAAATGGAGCGTCATTGATGAGCACATGCCTAGTAGTGTTGTGATCTCACTCATCAGATTCCTCAACCATAGGGCCTGCTTTGCTGCTGCTGTGGCTGCCATGAACTCAGACTCATAGGATGACAATGACACTGTCTTTTGCTTCTGAGAGCACCAGGTGATCAAGTTCTCATTCAGATAGAATGCCATACCTCATGTACTTCTCCTCTCGACAGTATCACCACCATGATCACTATCACTGTATCCCACCAACTTGTCTGCACTCCCACCTTGAACATACACCAGTCCAAGATCAGTTGTGCCTCTCAAGTATCTCAGGACTTGTTTCACTGCCTTGGCATGCATAACAGTGGGCTTCTCCATGAACCTGCTGCAAACTCCTACAGCAAATGACAAGTCAGGCCTGCTGTGTAACAGATATCTCAAGCAACCAATCATCTTTCTGTACTCTGTTGCATCAACCCTCTGTCCTCCTTTGTCAGCATTTAACTTACAGCCTGGTTCCATTAGAACTTTGGTAGAGTTACACTCACTCATCCCAAATTGCTCTAGCACTTTCTTTGCATAGCCACTTTGCTTCACAGTGATGTAATCTTCCTTCTGCTCTACCTCTATACCAAGGTAATAGCTCAGAAGTCCCAAGTCTGTCATCTCAAACTCTGTCATCATCTACCTTTTGAATAGCTCAACCTCATTTGCACTTCCACCAGTTACAATGAGGTCATCAACATACTGCTCTTTCCCTTTCACTGCATAACCTTTAGGTTGAGATACATATACCTCTTCCTCTAAGTCTCCATGTAGGAAGGCTGACTTGACATCCAGGTGGTGGATTTTCCATCTATTGTTTGCTGCATAAGCCAATAGCAACCTCACTGTGTCCAATCTGGCAACAGGTGCGAACACTTCTTCAAAATCAATGCCTTGCTTCTAGACATACCCTTTGGCTACTAGTCTAGCCTTATGCTTTACCACTTCTCCCTCTGAATTTCTTTTCAACTTGTAGACCCACTTCAAACCAATGGGCCTCTTCCCCATAGGAAGCTTAACCAGCTCCCAGGTTTCATTTTTGATAATGGACTACATCTCCTTGTCCATTGCTTCCTTCCATTCTTGATGATCAGCAGCTTCTCTGTAGCAAGATGGTTCTTCTGTCTCGGCTAATAGAGCTTCAACATCAGAGTCCACTAGTTCAACTTCACTAGTCTCATTATAAACTTCTCCCAAGTTTCTGAATCTCATTGGCTCACTACTCTCTGCTGTGGAAGGTGTGGAACCCTGGAAAACAGGAAATGTGTGCTGTGGTGTCACAGAACCAGCTGCTGAACTGTCTGCATGAACTGACTCAGCAGTTGGTGACTGTAGCATATCTGGCACACCCCTAGATTTAACTTGTTCATCTGCAGAAGCTGTTTCAGTTTCCATTGGCTGCTCCTGCTGAACTTGTTCTTCTCCACTACTCACATAGCCTGTCTCCACTTCTACATCAAAGTCAACTATGATGTCACCATTGTACACTGTACTCCAGTCCCACATTTTCTTCTCCTCAAACACTACATCCCTACTGACAACTATCCTCTTTGTTTCAGGATCATAGAGCCTGTGAGCTTTACTCCCTTCCTCAGCTCCAAAGTATACCAATGATCTGCTCCTGTCATCAAGCTTCTTGAGGTGTGGTGTTGCAACTCTAGCATGATCCACACACCCAAATACTTTGAGATGCCCAAGACTTGGTTTTCTCCCATTCCAAGCCTCATATGGGGTTCTATTTCCCATCACCTTTGTAGGCAGTCTGTTAAGGAGGTAGACAGCATGCCTGACAGCTTCACCCCAGAATTCTCCTGGCAACATCATGCTTTTCAGCAGTGCTCTTGCCATCTCCTGCACTGTCCTGTTCCTTCTCTCCACCACACCATTTTGCTGTGGTGAGTATGGAGCTGTGAGCTGTCTCTTGATCCCAGCTTGTTCACATACACCTGCAAACACTCCAGCTAGAAACTCTCCTCCCCTATCAGACCTGAGTGTTTTAATTCTACACGAAGTGAAGTTCTCCACTTCAGCCTTGAACTTAACAAACATGTCACATGCCTGGTCTTTGTTTTTCATCAAGTACACCTGCATCCACCTCGAACAGTCATCAACTAACAGCATGAAATACCTATTTCCTCCTGCTGTTGCTGGGGTAATTGGCCCACACAGATCAACATACACCAGTCCAAGCTTCTCCTCTGATTGCCACCTTGTTGCTTTTGGATATGCAGTTCTTGTCTGTTTAGCTGTCAATCACTGCAAACTTGTTCTGGATGCCTGATACTAGGCACCCCTGTGGCCATCTCCTTGCTTACCAACTGTTGCATTGATCTGAAATTGACATGCCCAAGCCTACCATGCCACAGCCATGCTTGGTCATCAATGTTAGCCATAAAGCACTTTGGTTCTACTATATTCAGTTCTATTTTGTACATTCTATTCAGGGTCCTGGGTATTTTCATGATCATTCTAGTTGTCTGCTTATCTAGTACTTCTAGTATGTCATCATCAAGCAAAATTCTATGTCCCATCTCTGTCAACTGACCAAGACTAACAAGATTTCTTCTAAGTCTGGGAATGTAATAGACATCAGGCAACACCCACTGATCACCCAATTTTCCCTGAAACACAATGGTACCTTTCCCTAGAATCTCAACAGTAGAATCATCCCCAAATCTCACCTTGCCATGAACTGATCGATCAAGATCTCTGAATTTTTGCAGGTCACCTGTCATGTGATTGCTTGCTCCATTGTCGAGATACCACCACTTGCCTGTTGGCTCGCCGCCCTCAGACAGATGGAGTTCAGGAACCACTCCAGCTTCATTCAGATACACCTTCTGCACTTGGCTTGTCTGACAGTACTGTAGCTCGTCCGACAACACAGTCTCCGCTAGTAGCACCGTCGGCTCCTTCTCCTCCTCCTTCCCCGCAGCATCTCCCTTCTTCTCTGGACATCGATTAGTGTAGTGCCCGTACTGACGGCACTTGAAGCACTTGACGTGGCTCTTGTCCTTCTTCCCAGAGCCGCCTGCTTCACTGCCGCTGCCACGACCGCCACCGCCGCCGCGCCCACGACCACGGCCGCGACTGCCTCCTTCTCCTCTCTTCCCTTTCCCGGAAGAGTCACCACCGGCTCCCTTCTGTCTCGCCTCCCACTCCGCCTGTGTGAGCAACACCTGCCCATCAGATCTCGCACCGCTGTTACCTCGCCGAGTGCGCTCCTCGAACGCCTTCAAACGCCCCACCGCCTCATCAAACGCCAACGTCTTCAGATCATAGAACTGTTCGATACCGGCCACTACGTTGAGGTAGCGATCAGGCACGATATCAAACAACTTCTTCACCAACGCTGCATCATCGAGGCTCCCCCAAGCTGTTGTACTTGACTGACAGAGTTGTCAGCTTTCCAACCACTTGGTCAAGCGGTTCTGTCTCCTTCATCTGAACAGCATCGAACTCGCTCTTGAGCATCTGCATCCGAGCATCCTTGACCCGATCGGCTCCCACAAATCTGGTCTTCAGGGAGTCCCAGACCTCCTTGCCAGTTTTCTTCTTGGCGACCTGCATCAGGATATCATCCGGGATGCACTGAAGCAGGTGCGCCTTGACCTTCTTGTCCTTTGCCTTGATCCTCACTGCCTCGGCTGCGGTTGGAGCCGCCGCGTCCGGGTCCGGCTCTACAATCTCCCACTCCTCCCGATCCTCCATGATCGCCTGAACACGGATGTACCAACTGGTGTAATTCGTGTTCGTCAAGGACGGATACACTTGGCGCGCCTCCCCGCCGCCGTGCGCACCGTCGCCACCGCTGCCACCGGCAACTATCGACATGGTTGCTGATCTATGAGGACTCCGCGAACGATTGAATGGCTCCGATACCAGATGTTAGCTCAGGAACATACAATCGAAAGCTATATGTGGATGGATTTGATCAAGAACGCAAGAACACAAAACTAGAACACACGGGATTGGGGACCTTAACCAGGTCGACAGGGCGTCGGCTCCTCTTTTCACCTTTGATAGTTTTGGATACAATGTGCCTAACCGGCGTACAAAGTGATAACTCCACACTCTAATGATCCGACTACTAATACCAGTAGCTAACACACCTAGCACTTGAGCCACAACCGCTCAATTTTACACTGAACACAATGCAAAACACACTATGCAGATAACTGCAGTTGTAGAGCGCGGTCACCACGCACCACCTCCACTACCTCAGTTCAAACTTGAACTTTGGCGCCCATCGGTGGTTGTTTTGACTCCAGCTCCACGTCAATGCTTCAGGTGATCCTAGGTGGCAGGATTACACCAACAAAGGGGACATGCCAAAACTGATGGACCTGTCGCTGCATGCGCCATTGACTTGACTTGCTTTCTAGCCACAAGAAGCAAGCTGTTCTCAACCGGCCGGATAGGCAGGCTAGGACTCTTACCCAGAATAGTAAGCTTGTATATATCTCGTTGACGTTGGCACCGGGTGAAGGATATACATCAAACTTGCTTATCATCTCAACATCAACGACCGGCCAGGGTCTTCCGATGCGCGGCCTGCATGCTGATATATATGGATCACTCCCACAGACAACGATGATTCTCTAAATAAAGAGCCTCTGAATTTATTAAGAGGTGCCACTGATTTATGAATTTTGAAAAAAAATGCACTTTTAGATTCATAAACTTGTTGAAACATTTTTTTTTAACTTGTTAAGTGTTCACCGTAGATTCACTTTTAGATCATATTGATCACTACACAATACAGTGCACTATTTGACAAGTTATTAGCGACACATAAATATATCTTTTCAAACTTTGGGAACCGGCTCGTCTAACACGGTGAAGGCGCCACCGTCATCTAGTACTCAATTCTCAAACGAAAACGAAACTACGTGTTTTTGGCAAGCAGAGGTACAAGGTTCAAAGAAAATTACTGCCGGCATCAATCCTAGTAGGGACATGCCAACCAACTGAACAGCTGTCGCTGCATGCCCCCTTGACTTGACTTGTCTTTCTAGCCACAAGAAGCTAAGCTGTTCAACAATCTTACGGTTGATTAATTAGCTGCATTATTCAGTTCATACTGCCCCAATTGCAACGACAATTGGTTGCCTTCTTCTAACAAAAGATAATAAACCTCTGCGTAAATATAATGGCTGTCGTAGGTGTAGCTAGTAATCTACGAGAGGAGGGACTCACGAGGGAATAGTTGACAATGGGCATCCAGCCTACTATATTACTTACGCATCAATACGAGATAAAAAATTTTCATTCATTCACAAACTTAATTAGCAACTTGCACTGTGAAAGGGAGTCGACCGATTTTTTTTTTTAATTTGGCCAATGTGATAGTAGAGAAGATATAAGTTCATCATCGTTCATTGTATTGGCCATTATTCACACATAATTACATATTCATCCCTCCATACTTGAATAGAAAGTCGTTTTGATAAGGTTTCAGTCAAATTTTGGGAATATAAATCAAGAATAACTTTTAAGTTGTTGAGTTTGGAAATGTGAAAATTATATGAATAGATTTGTCTTAAAAAAATACTTCCATAAAAATAAAAATATACATATGTTACTTTTTGATAATTTTTTATAAAAACAAAAAGTCAAAGTTATGCTTTGGAAACTGGTTGCTATCCAAAACATACCATTTTTGCATCCTAATCGCATGATTTTCATATTTATGAGGGTCTTCCAAAGGCCACATCACTCATGTTGCCCACATTAATTGTAGACGTAAAACTTAGAAATACTTCTTTTCCCGTCATTAGTGTACTTTTCTGTTCTCACTGAATCTATTCGCTACTCTGCCGAATGAATCTAACTGAATTTAGATGATTAATAATCTTCTCATGAAGCACACGAACACTGATGTGCCCCGTGCTGTAGTACTCTGGGTGTCGACTGTTTTTTTTCTTCCTTATTTGGCCAATATGATAGCAGAGAATAAGTTCAGCCTGTCGGCATTTTTTTTTTCCTTATTTGGCCAATATGTTAGGACTACCTGTACACGCTAAGATTTCCATTACGGAACCAATATCTATTGGGCTTGGCTATGGCTGCACGTTCTTTTTTAGCTGCATCTTCATCTTGATCCATGAGGGTATCCATATCTTCACTTTGTCCAGCACCCATCCATCTGCCATTCAACCATTTCCCAACACCCTAGTGTGATCAGCGTATATTTTAAAGCTGGTAAGGTAATTTAATTGTAACATTACCTGTTTGGTGGTTGTTTCTTGCCATCTTCAATGATATGGGCCACCAGAAAAGGTGATAATGAACGACGATCTATCTTCTCATAATTTGTTCTATCAAACACAAAAAGATTGGAATTGATAAAAATTATGTTGACTCAACCTCCTCCAACTTGATTGTTGAATGTTCCAACATATCAGTCAAGTCCAAAACAAAAATCTGTTAGCAGCACTAACCAAAACTTCAACACCAAAAGAAAAATCCACACTTACAGTCCTGTTTTAAAATAGTTCAGAATTCCGCAGAGAAGATCAAACCGCAGGTACGGAGTTCCCATGTTCCTATCATAGTAGTTCATACCCACAAAATTTCCGTTGACATCAACAAGGGGCCCTCCAATCCCAGCCTAACCAGGTTAATTAAATGGAGATGTTGTCAGTTGTGATGCCAAGTACACAAGGCCAAGTACATCATATTCATGCAGCAATCAAAAAAAAAATCAATGGCACTACCTTAGTGATTGTACATGTAGTGTAACGAAGATCATTGCAATCTAGTTTGCCTGACCACCTGGTACGTTCCCCGCCTGCAGCCATAACTAAATCTGGTTCGAAGCAACGGCCAACAGCTACTACCTTAGAATAATCCACCGTCTGATGTTTCAGATTCGCAGGACAATCAACATTATAATTCTTGATGCTGAGTAGAGCAACATTGTAATGTAAACTACAATGTTCCAATTTCCCTTCACAGCGTTCATTGTTTGGAAGCAACACCTCAATCTGCAAGCACTACGAGACTTAATAATTGTGCCATCAATAATCACACAAGAATCGCACAATATAATTAGGCGCACTAACCGTTAAGCCCTCAATAATTGTGCCATCACGATTCCTAACCAAGCTTGCTGATGTCAGAATAGCCGGGCATTTATCAGCATAGTAGTCAATGAAAAATCCCGTGCATGCAAATAATTTTGATTCGCCTGGGCAACATAATTGTCATTAGCTAGTGATGACTAAATACAAATGTGAAATAGTACACAGCACATCACAGTAAAATCACCATTGAACGAAGCAAGTGCAACAAGGTTTCCATATATGTGGCGAGCAACTCCATCCTTGAGTTCATCCCAGACATCATTAGGATATATGTCACCAAAAATCTTAATGCTACCTGGTTGAAGAGACATTTGTATAATAGTTAGTGGCACAAAAGAGCTAAAAAAAAGGCTCAATGTGTGATAAATCAGCAAATGTACAGGCATTGTGATTGACTATGTCCAATGATGGACTGGGGTTACCGAAACAGTCAATCCAAATTGTGCCTTGCTACTGACATGTTAATTGTATGTATAATATGCAACAGTCACCTGCTTAAATTTCTACAGATAATATTGTAAAATTATAATATGATGGCATCTTGTGCAACTACTCATATTATAAGTGATTTTGTCTAAACAAATCCACATGAACATCCCTATCCTTCAAGAAGCCAGTGATGATCATGATGTGTTGTATGCACCCTCAATACAGATCTTTTCTAGATGGGGTAGCAAACTGCCTGTGTACAGATCTTTTCTAGATGGGGTAGCAAACTGCCTGTGTGTTGCAACAGCAATACAAGATCAAAGGAGTACATTTGTGTACATAGTGAACCTTGGTTCCATGACGTTGTTCTAGGAGATTGGGATGAGGGTGAAACTGATTTGTAATAAGTGGCAGGATGAAGGGTAAATTAGTAAATATGGTGGTGACATGGAGTACGGTGGTGGTGATGGCAAACACCCCATCATCAGCAACTCAGTATTCTATAGGAGTTGGGATTTATGTAGAGATGCACGCACACTAATATCTCAAATCAAAGGAAATTTACATTATAAAATCAGAACCTGAGGTATACTTATTTGAGATCACAATGCACAGGCAATGCTAGTGCAGTAGTAAGGTACCTGCGTTGGCGCTAACATTACAACACAACTGTGGAGGACTATACTAGATAAATATAAGTATAGAACTATAGATGCACAGGCTAATTTGCAGAACTAAAGGACCTTACAAATAGTGCTGGATCACAATTAAAAGAAGAAACATCTGATAACCAATGTCGAGTGGTTGTGTATTCACCTCCAGGATGGGGGAAAAGTTTCACACCTATGCGTCTTCGTTTTCTTTTATCCCTGTAAATGAAGATCAGTGAGTACTAACCCAAAAGGGACCAACATGAGCAGATATAATGCAATGAAACAAGAAAGAACTAAGCAAATGTATACAAAATCTTGGTCAAGGGATACCATATCCCCTAGTTAGTCTCAGCATAAAAGATTCTGACATATTTTGAGGTAGACAAATATATTGGCTTCGATAGTTCATACAGAGAAATGTTGCTACACTACAAGCCATACAGAGCAATAAGACAGCTACCCCATTTGAAAATATCTTTCACTAGGGAGTAGAGATACCAGACCATAAAGTTGTTATTAAAGATAAAAATTAGAAGCTGTAACTACATAGATAAATAAACTGAAAATATATCTGCATACCTGACTGGCTTCACCAGGTTTAGAAATACACTCTTTTTCAATGATGTATGAAAATGCCCCAGACGTTCAAGAATTATGCTCCTTGGCAAGAAAATTGGTCTTTCCATATCCCAGAAGAGGTTCATGCCAAAAAAGTTCCCATGAAAATCAAAAAGTCCTCCACCCTGCATAGTCTAAAAAAAAGTGTCAGGCTTTAAAATGATAAAGAATCAGAGTTACTCCCACCTTTAGGGCTAAATTGTCACAGTTGATCATCTTATGCAAAATTGTAAATGCTACTGTTTTATCAATTGTATAATAATTTTGTATTATCTTCCACTGCACATTCAACTAACACAAAATCCATTCAACTTAACTGCACAGTTTGATAGGTATTGGAAATCTGGGATGAGTAAAAGTAGACATAGGTAGTACAGCAAAGTAATTTTATTGTTTACTGAATACGAGACATAGTTCAGTTCATACAGTAACAGAAAAGATCAGAACACTCAGAATAATGCTAGTGTACCTCAGATAATTTACATGAAGAGAACATAAGATATCGACTATATTGAGATCCGCGTGAATCAGTGCATGTCCCACTTGTGGCCAATACTCTGCCAGAGATGTTACACCCTACTGCCACTACCTTTCTACCATGGGGGTCAAATTGCACCTGATGATTGAGAGGTATGCAATAAACATCAAGGATGGACATGACTTTGACAACAGCAATTTCATAATCCAAATCATATTCTTCCAGAACCCCAATGGCAACATTTCCTTCATGGCATACTTGAATCTATATTGATCAAAGCAAAACAGCACAGAATTTTTCAAAAAAAAGCAAAACAGCACAGAATGGTCACGGTTATGTAAAGTAAACAATAACAATTAGTAAATGATTATCAGCAGCACAAACCTCAAGTTTATCATGGCCATTTGTTTCAGAATCATGTAAAGCTCTAACCAAACTTCCTGAGGTCACAAACTTTGTGAAGCTACACTGGCATTCTATAACTATGCCAGAGGATGCATATAGCACACTTTGTCCTACAAGATCATAATTTATATATATCATTCAGGTTTTTAGACATAAATATTTTGAGAAAACTAAGGGTACAGCAGAATAATCACGCTATCGTACCATCGGACAAAGCAATTGAGACAACACCTGTAGACAATTTTGATGCAACTTCCTGACTCAGCTCACCCCAGATATCTTGATTGTCCCAACATAGGTCACCTAATTAAGAAAACATGTTACAAGACACACATGAGCGCTCAAATAAAAAACAACATGAAGAAAAAGGAAGAGCCAGCGGACCTGAAATCAACAATGAGTCAGTTGCCGCATCTCCACTGCAAATTCTTTTATTATCAGCAGCTGAGTATCTTGTAAGATCATCAGCAGCCCTCTTACTTGGCAGCATCTTTTCAAAACTGAAGCAGAATTAAAAGGCAAAATGTGGGTCATATAGATTATATAACCAGTAAAGCAAGCAAACGTTCTGGGCTAGTGATTCAATTTTTTTTATTTATGCCATACTACTTTGATAAAGCAAACCAAAAGAAATGCACCGTCAACACTTCTCACATTTGAAACCGGTTTGTATTGTGTTGAAGGAACACGTAGAGTGCAAAATATCATCGTAGTGTAGTGAAACATATATTAGTTCCCAACCAATATAGAGCACAAGGAATTAAGTAGTGAAACTGCAGCGGCAGCACAGCCAAATCAGAAGAGGACAGAGAATCTAATCTAAGAAGAGGAACAAAAATGTGTGCAACTTGTCTGGCATTCAATGTGTGCAACTTGCTAGCATCAATGATTTGACGCTCTGTTGTTGTTTTCGTTTATTCCTCTTAATGAAAAACGGGTGAAACGAAGAGGAACAAAAATGATGGAGAGGATCGAGTGGGGTGGGGAGACGGGCCGGGATCACCTCACCAGGACCAGGCACACGTCGTCGAGCGCGTCCACCTCAACACGAGAGGTACGTACTGCTAGGGGCTCTGGCGATATTGCAGGAGGAGCGCGATGGAGTACGTTGAGCAGGACCACGGGCGCTGGGCGGGGTCAGGATTCGAGGCGGCGGCGGCGGCGGCGGCTGCTGCTGCGGGAGGAAACAAGTCTTCGTCAAGGCACAAACGGGATTACAGGATCAAATTCGTCCCGGGTTTTCAGCATAAATAATAAGTCCCAACTCCCAACGCCGCACCCCCTCCCCTTCTCCTCCGTCTCGCCGCCGCCACCCTTTGCATTGCATCGCCGGCCCGCGCTCCTTCCGAGATCCTGCTGGCTGACCGAGGGAGCGGTTGTCAAGGACTCAAGGCCCTCACCCTCAGCAAATCTCATCTCTCTCTCTCTCTCTCTCTCTCTCTCTCTACATTCGATGCGGCACAAACTAGATTGGTGGTGACAATTCCTCTCCTCTGTTTTGG
>DXKC01001553.1:0-10126 GCA_031170775.1 Cymbopogon citratus
CATTCAATTGCAATTTTGTTATCCCACCGTAGACTTTGCCAATTGGTACCTTCTTGTACTGATTGAAATTTTACCTCAGCTAAAATGTTCTGTGTGGTTTGGCACCAGGTGAAAAGGGAAAGCAAGATCCCTAACTAGAGTTGTGCAAGGAAGGTCTCTGCAAAGGAGCAAAGCAGTACAGGTTAGAATCGATTATTGCTATATATATAGCAGTTTAATTATTTTGTGCACTGTGACTGTGATATGCTTCTGTTCTGAATGTGCAATATATATCATCTTCCCTGTTTTGTTACTAGTTGTTACTATATGTTTGTGCTCTTCATTATAAACTCGCCTTTTAGTTTCAAAATGCTTGCTGAGCTCAGTCTCACAACATATATGCTCTCAAGATATGAAATATGATATGACATGGTGCTGTCTAATTTTCAGTTTATTGTTGCAACATAAACCATGTCAATACAAGACCGTAGTTGGATGTACCAATGTTGGAAAGACAATGGTTGTCATTCCGAGGAATGGGTGCGGAATACTAATGCTTTTCTAGAACGTGCTTTCAGCAATGTTCCTAATTCTGAAAAATTTGGAGTAGTGTGTCCATGTTCAGATTGTGGCAATAGAGTTAGACGGAGGAGACCTGTCATGAGTGTGCACTTGTGTAAAAGAGGATTTATGCCTGGGTATACTCTATGGACTGAGCATGGTGAGCATCCTGTTAGTGAGCCTACATTGCAACATGCCTATAGTACCACTGATGGTTTAGATGAGATGTTAGCCGATTTTGGTGATGCAATGCATACTGAGAATCTAGAAGATGAACCAACAGCAGATGCTAAGGCCAGGGTTCTCATGGCGTCGCCTAGGCGACGCCTAGGCGTCCAGGCGCCCCTCCAACGCCATACAAAATGGTCGCCTAGGCGTCTAAGGCGGGCGCCTAGGCGTCCAGGCGACCCCCCAGCACCATGCCTCGCCTTAACGCCGTAAGAACATAGGCTAAGGCATTTTATGCTATGTTGTCGGCTTCAAAAGAGCCGCTCCACAACCTCACTAGTGTTGCACGGTTGACTGCGGTGGCACGTTTGATGGCAATTAAGTCACAGCACGACCTCTCTATGGAATGCATTAACAAATTACTAACTTTATTTGATGATGTACTTCCTGAGAACCATAGAATGCCAAAAACATTGTATGAGTGTCAACATCTTCTCTACGGTCTAAAAATGCTGTATGTCAAGATTGATGCTTGCGTAAACAATTGTATGATATACTACAAAGAAGATGCAAATAAGGAAAAATGTGATTTCTGTGAGCAGAGCCGATATGTAGTTGTTGAAGCAACCAATGAAGGGCGTAAACGGAAGCCAATAGCACGTAAGGTTCTGCGTTATCTCCCAGTCATATCAAGGTTGCAGCGGTTGTACATGGAGCCAAAAACTGCACAACACATGCGGTGGCACAAGGAGGGTATACGTGCTAACCCAAATGTCATGGTGCACCCATCTGATGCTGAAGCATGGATGCAATTCAATAGTCTAAACCCATATTTTGATTCAGATGCAAGGAATGTTCGGATTGCTATGGCAACAGATGGTTTCAACCCTTTTGGGTTTGGGAAAGCACAATATTCTTGTTGGCCAGTTTTTGTGATTCCTTTGAACTTGCCTCCTGCTCTATGTATGAAGGAAGAAAATATATTTCTTAGTCTAGTTATTCCTGGCCCTGAGCATCCTGGTAAGAATATGAATGTATTCATGCGGCTGCTTGTCGATGAGATCAAGTCGGCTTGGCCAGGAGTACTCACATACGATAGCTTCTCAAAGAGAAATTTTCATATGAGGGTTGCATATCATACTTCCATTCATGACTATCCTGGACTTGATATGTTCTCTGGATGGTCTACACATGGTGGCTTGGCCTGTTTTGATTGTATGGCAGATGTGGACAGCACTTGGCTGCCAAATGGGCGAAAGTTTAGTTGGTTTGATTGCCATAGAAGATTTCTACCACCAGACCATGCTTTTAGGGACCAGAAGAATACATTTACAAAGGGGGTGCAGATCCATGACATTCCTCCACATCGATTAACAGGGCAAGAGGTGCTAGCCTACATGAATGAAGTCAAAGATAATTCTTTTGAAGGTTATGGTAAGACCCACAATTGGACTCACATTCCATTTTTGTGGGAGTTGCCATACTTCCCTCAACTTTTGCGTCCGCATCATATTGATGTCATGCATACTGAGAAGAATGTAGCTGAAGCCATTTTTTATACTTGCCTTAACATTGGTGAGAAGAATAAGGATAATCCTAAGGCTCGCCTTGACCAAGCCTTGATGTGCAATAGAAGACATCTTAACCTTGTCGAGAAGCCAAATGATAGGTGGGATAGACCTAGAGCACCATTTTCCTTAACAAGAGAACAAAAAATGGTTGTTATGCAGTGGTTTATGGACATTAAATTTCCCGATGGCTATGTAGCAAACCTAAGAAGAGGTGTCAACATGGATACACTAAGGATAAATGGACTTAAGAGCCATGACTTCCATATATTCATTGAGCGTTTGCTACCTGTGATGATGCGAGGTTTTGTCAAAAATGAGATATGGGAGGCGTTAGCTGAACTAAGTTACTTTTTTAGAGTGCTTTGTGCAAAGGAGGTTGACCGTGCACAAATTCGTCAACTAGAAGAAAACATACCTGTTATACTCTGCAAATTGGAGAAAATCTTTCCACCTGGGTTCTTCAATTCAATGGAACATTTGATGGTGCACCTCCCATATCAAGTTAGGGTAGGAGGCCCTGTAACATACACATGGATGTATCCAATTGAAAGGTGCATCTTCCAACTTTTTTCTTAATTATCACTGTGACTGTCCTAGTCAGTGAACTAATAGTGACTTCATTCATGTAGGTTGTTAAAAAAAGTTAAGGGAAAAGTTCGTAACAAGGCTCGTGTTGAAGCCTCGATAGTTGAAGGATGCCTAGTTGATGAAATCTCTAACTTCACATCATTATACTTGCCTGAACTCATATCTAGTTCCCGCAATCGTCCTCAGCATTATGCTCAATCTGGTGCTCCGTCTCATTCTACTCTTAGCTTGTTCCAAGTATGTGGTTGGAAGGGTGGCAGAGGGGTGACGAGGTTTCTAAGTATTGAAGAGTACAAGAGTGCAATGATATATATCTTCACAAACTTGACTGAAATGGATGCATATGTGCAGTAAGTACACTTAGTATGATAACTGTACATAGTAACATTTATCATACACACATTTCATAGTTCTGTGTTATAATATGTAGAAAATTTGATCAAGAACAATGGAGACGTCCAAGACCACCAAATCAAAAGCAACTAGAAAAACTAAGGATGAATGGGGCTGGAAATGGGAAACCAGATTTGGTGGATTGGTTTAGAAAACTGGTACTAGTGAGCTGCACAATTTATATTCATTCTTATAAATTTAAATTGCACTCTAATTTAATTATAACATTGCAGTGTGACATTGATGCAAGTGTACCGAGTGAACTACGTCGTTTATCGCATGGATGTGGCCTCAAAGTCAAGTCATATGATATGTACGAAGTTAATGGGTACAGATTTAGGTCTGAAAAGTATGAAAAATCTAGAGGGAATTTAACTACCACCAACACAGGGGTTGTTGTAGCTGGTTTTCATGATGACACTAATAAAGAGCTTGAGTATTATGGTATCATCAAGGACATAATTGAGCTAAAGTTTGATGGTGATAGTGAATTCAGTCTTGTTTTGTTTGATTGTCACTGGTTCCACCCGACTAAAGGAGTGAGACGCTTAGGAAGGTTTGGATTAGTTGAAGTTGCCCATGCATCATGTAATCCAGCAAATGAGCCTTTTGTTCTCTCCAGCCAAGTAAAGCAGGTTTATTATCTTCCTTATCCATGTAAGTCTGACCCAAGCCTTGATGGCTGGTGGGTTGCAAACAAGGTCAGTCCCCATGGAAACTTGTCTACTCCATCAGCGGATGATTACAATGAAGAAGGCCAACCATCTATTAATACCTTCCAAGAAGATGGTGTAGTTGGTCAATTTGTCGTAGATATTGGAGCAGGTTTAGACAATATGTTATATAGTGATGGCTTTGATGAGATTGATGATCCAAATGAAATCTCTATGCTGATCAAGCAGTGAAATGGATTAAGTGTTGATAATGAGATGCCAATCGAAGAACCAGTGCCATTCAACACATAATATTTTCATGATATCACACAAGAAGAGTACCTAGATCCTGATGACTTTTAAGAGGATAAGTAATAATTAGGTTATTACTTTTTACAACCTGATGTACTATATTAATTCTGAGTTCTAAATCTGTTGCTTTACATTCACTTATTGATGCCTACCGTATCTTATTTCCAGGTATGACAATCTCACACAGGACACGTAGGCAGGCTCAGGCTTCTAACAATTTAGTTCCCATTCAAAATGAGATTGATGATCCTCCAAGTGAGGTAAATGTGCCTGAAGAAGAAACATCCTGGTATTATTGAATATGGAGGCAAGGTTCTGGTGGCATCGACATGGAAACATTACCAAGCAGCAACAGACTCAGCTGGGAAATCGGCAGCTGATGCGATATCTGAAGGTTTTTGGGTAATTCCCTATATAACTGCATGTACATTTAATAATTTTCAATTTAGTAGTTCCGCTGATTGGTCCAACATTTGTTTGTTCTCTAGTTCATTCTCTAGTTCAGTACAAGGCTTTACTATATGCTTTACTGCTGGTGTGTACTTATACTGCTGAAGTGTACTTATCTTTAATAATTTCTGCAGAAAAGATTTAGATTCAATCCAGCTAAAGAAAATGAGTCTAGAAAGCATGTTGGCTCTTCCTGCTCGCAACTCCTATACAGCATCATGTATTATGCAAGAATTACTGCTACAGTGGATCATTTTCGGAAAGTAGAAAAAAGAAAAATCTGTGACAAAATTGCTGGAAAGTTCTATTTGAAACGGGAGGAGTACATTGCCCAACGCCCTGAATGGTTGTTAGAAAGTTGCTGGGAGGTTTTAGCCACGGAATGGAGTAGCCCTGAGTTCAAAAAAAAATCTGAGAGAAGTCGTGCAAATCGCTATAGCCCAAAATTTAAACCTCACAAAGGAGGATCAAACTCTATTGCAACAATACGCCAAAATTTGGTTAGTGTACACTTACCGAAGTTATTTTAGATTTAGTTTTCTGGCAGTACACAAATAATTTGAGATTCTTGTCATTGTAGTCCAAGAAATTAGGAAGAGAAGTGTCTGATGTTGAGGCATGGGTCCATTCCCATAGGGGTTCCAATCCTGAGGATATTAGTTCATTGAACACCGAAGAAGCCTCTTCATGCTTGGTAATTCCTACTTATTTTGCTGCCACTTATTTTGCAAATGTTGACTAATCAATTTATTTTGCAAATGTTGACTGATCAATTTATTTTATTGATAGGATAAATACAAAACTAAGGCTGTTGAGTTGAATGGACCTGATTTTGATTGGTTGCACTCTCCAGTGGATGGTAGAGCTCTTTACCAATGCTCTTGTGGTCGTCCACATGGTAAATGGGCTATGTTCAATGGGGTCATTGATGACAGTGAAGCCGTACCTGTGTTGAGGAGCAGCCATGCTAATGCAGCAGCAGCTAGGCGTCAACGTCAAGAGGAAGAGGAACGCTTAAGGAAGGAAGCTCATGATGGTCGTGCGGCGATGGAATATTCCAAAAGTATGCTTCAGTGGGGTGCAACGATACATGCTTACTATGAAAACATGCAGAAATTTATGGAGGTGAGTTGTAGCATACATCCCTTAGTATCCATCTTCAATTGACCTACTTCTAATTTGGTGACTCATATAAAATCTGAACTGCAGCAAGTTGCTTCCCACAATGGAATGCCTATCACTGCAGTTCCTTCTCCCCCAGCTCCTCCTCCACTGCCTCCAACATGTGTGGCTTCATCAATTCCAGATCCCTTGCTTGTCAATGTAAGTCTTATGTATGCCTTTTTTGAACCTTAAATTGGCATATCTTTTAGTTCTATAGTTAGTCATGCTTAAAAACTGTGACCCCACTTATTTTTACCACTATATTGGAGTGTTGGTGCACTCCGAAATTTATGTGAAGCTCCACCAGTGAGTGCATGGTAGCTGCTGTCTTATTTATGTACAGTCAAAATGATGCATCGCCAGTTTTTCAAAATAAGTTAGGTACAGTCAATTGGTCACAGACTTCATGACTAGGGTACTTCAAAATTCAGAAAATTTGATATCAAAGTTTGTAGTCAGGATGACAAGTAGTCAATCAAAAAATTGACTGAACTACATTATCATTGCTATTTTCTACAGTGAGACAGATATCTAGTGAATGGAATTAACTTTTATGCTAATCTAGTATGTTTTCATTTTTATAATTGCATAGCAGGATGGTACATTTGGATCATCTGTTGGAATGGAAACTCCAGAGGAAACATTGAGTAGGATCGCTTACGGAGGCTATGGTTGTCATGTGAATGCCACAGGTGGTGCGGGTACATACTCTCCTGAAGATGACGATGAATTTCCAATGATTTGACATGTATTGCAAGGATCATAGGCTAAGAACCTACTTGGTGCTGGTGTGCTCACTTTTGATTATTTGACTGTTTTGGGCTTCGGCTGCACAAGAAGCAGTGCTGCTCGTTGTTTACAAGAGCTGCTAGTAGCTATTATCTACCAGGCTGCAATATGCACCATTGAGTAGTAGTGTTTGGTCATTTTGATGCCACAATGTGGTATTTATGTTACTCTGTAATGATATATTGCAATCTAAAGACAATATGGATTAACGAATGATATTATTGATGGGAACCAATGCATGTGTACTGTGCTATACTGAATTTGTATTTGAATTTAAATTTTGAATTCAAATATATATTGTTTATAAATAGATACTATTGTGCAAAGAGTTTGTTCCCTACAAACATAATCCCTAGGGAAATGGCCTTTACACGTGTGCATGGAGATGGCATGTCAGCATATTTCCCTAGGGGTGAAATAACCCTAGGGAAAGGAGTTCCCTAGTGTTTTCTCCGGCCACCCTAGGGCACTCACCCATTCCCCGTCAAAACTGTCCCTAGGGGACTATCCCGACGAACAACCCTAGGGAAAGGGTATCCATGCCTTTCCCTAGTGTTTTTGCCCCTAGGGAAACAGGAGGATTCCAGTAGTGTATTGTTGCTGATGCTGTTGCTGATCTCTAGAGTACCGATTGGGAGCATAATACTCTGACTCATAATGATAGCCAAGAGGTAACTCTCCTCTTGGCAGAAGCTTCCCCTGGTAAGATGGAGCACCAGGTTCCTTGATGATTTTTTTTTATAGCAAATATTTTTTATAGCCGATAGATATCCTCCATAGTTTTTTTTTGAACAAATCCAATCGGCCGTTGCCTCCCGTGCTGATGTTGCACGGTCTGCTGCCCCCCGTGCTGAGTTTGCATGGTTTGCTGCATCCCTGACGGTGATTGTTGATACTGCATAGGCTGAGATTGCTGTACAGGCTGCTGAGTTTGTAGTATAGTTGCATCACCACCAGCTTCATTACCAGTTGTACACATTATTGCACCTTGTTCACTAGTTTAAAGTGTCGAATCATTGGTTCTCCTCGATCCATTCTAAACATAAGCACCTCCAGCTTCTGTAAGTGCATTCCCCAAACTACTGACAAACACAGTATTATGATTGGTCAGTGTCTCACTCATGGCCTTGACAATGGTCTGGTACATATGAATATGCCCCAGCTTGATAGATGGGTTAACATCTCCTTCCATCAGGACTTTGGGATATAAGAGCCGCTGAACTACTCGTCCTCCACGCATCTTGGAATAAGATATCAGACACTTTTGCTTAAATTGTTCAACACAGGTTTCTAGTGTCCTCTTAGCCTCTTCACCCAAGTCTTCTTCTGTGACGTTGATCGGTTCGTACTCATTCGTTGTTGACATGATGTTGTTGCGATGTGTCCCACTGGGCGTGCCAAAAATATGTCGACACGTGAATGTAGTGCCAACACACTAATAAGGCCCTGGCGAGAACCGAAGAGCAGAGGGACACTCCGTGATTCTCAAGACCTCACAGGCAGTGCCGATCCACCGAGAGAAGCGTGTCAGCCAACTTGACCTGCAGTTGACAAGGAGACAAACGAGATCAAATGATGGAACCTGCCGGTGTGATTCCAAACAGTTCCAGGATGTGTGGCTAGCATAGCCGATCGAATAAGAAAACTAACTAGAGAGTTAGCTTCATGCAGTGTAATCATAATAAAGATAAAGATATAAATAAAACAGGATATAAAGATATATAGATCTTAGTGTAAGTTCATTAGCTGATCATGTTTAATCATTATTAGGTCTTAAGCAGATAGCGTGCAAATAACATCATCAACCAGACACATAAACCTATAAGAAACCAGCAACGCCGCTCTCTACGGAACAATACAAACTACCCTCTTGTGAATAAACAGATCTAGCCGATAGCCGATACAAGCACTCTATTCGTGAAAACATAACCGGATCGGCTAAATAGCCGATATAGGGTCCATGAGGTAGGAATAGAAATAAACAAGCAGATCCATCTCAACCTAAGACTGGTCTCGAAGGCCCGTGGTCTTAGATCAACCTTCAGCAACTTTATCTAAATCTAACCCATAACACGTAACGATCAAGATTAGACAGGGATTAGCCGATAGAAATACGATTCAAGCATAAAATAGATCTAAACATGATGATCACTTGAATTTAACAGAATATGGCCAAATCTACTAATTTTAGATCGGACAATGATATTGTTATATTAAATAAATCATTAAGAACAGGCAATATCGATAACTTGATGAACCTACAAGCTTGCCAAAGTTAATAGAGCCGATAACTTGTAATAATAATTAGATAAACCGTGACGCCGTTCTCCACGGATAATACTCCGACCTATCGTTCTTGATGCAATATTCATAGACAAACTGCGATGCCGCTCTCCACGGAACAATACAAACATCCTATCTAGAATACTACGGGTTTTGACAACACTTACCAGCAAGCCGACGCCGCTTTCCACGGACAATACACACCTGCTCGAAAGGCCTCGTCGAATCTATGTTACCTTACTCCTACTCCTACTCCTAAGGGGTACGGCGTGATAGCCGGTTTTGTGTATTGATCGTGATGATGAATATTACAATGGCCGGGGCTTTATATTTATAGCCTGGGCAAATAAGAGTTCTAACGTGAAAACAACTATAACTAAGGAATTTTAGATAACTTGGACTCTAATCTTTCCCTTCTTGTTGAAGTCTGACGTGTCTTTCCTTCTTAGCCGACCCGGATACGGTCTCTTCCGAATTCCGTCTTTAGCCGATACGTTTGCCACGATGCTTGATTCGGCTTTCCTTTGTCTTGATGGCTTTTCTCTGTATGGGTCAACTGTTGCCACATCAGCACCAATTTGTTCTGACACCTGGTCCTACACATGATATTCTCCATGCCAAATTTCGGTGTCAACAGCAGGTGAGACTAGAGGCTGGAGGCGGACGCGCCCCTAGCGGACCAGGCCACGCACACTGGCGAGCACTGAATCGACGGCGCCAGGGAGGTCCGTCCAAGCCGTGCAGGACCACGTCCATTGTGATGGCCACGGTCTCAAACGCACGGAGGTCTCGATGATAAAGAACAAGATGCCCTCAAGCTCCGCGAGGGCGGAAGCGTCCCCCGCACGGCGCGGTGTGGTGGCGGCGCGGTTGCAGATCAAAGGATGGTCGGAGGTTGATGGAGATGCTGACATGTGGGCCCCCAAATGCCATTGTTTAGATAAAGAGAAGCAAAGGGGTGTTTTGGTCCATATGAAAAATACATACATCTATATCGTCCAACAGTGGGCCTGGTCATTCGAAAGACGTAGAAAATGGCAAGTATGAAGTAGAGGAAGAATTGTAATGACAAATTTTAAAATACGTGAATTCTTGAAAGTTTTCAAATTGTAATGGCATGAATAAAAAGCATTTTTTAAATCTCTCACAAATAATAAGAGTGAAATGGTGACACCAGGTACGTGCGGCAAAAACTTCGCTACGCTCGCGCTGCCC
>DXKC01001554.1:0-17238 GCA_031170775.1 Cymbopogon citratus
AATTTCATTGGTCAGAAAATTCACTCCTAGCAATCGTGAACTACCAAAAGCAATCATTGACATTAAATGGAGTGTTAAATTATTCCTATTATTTGAGTTGGTTTTCACGTTAGCTTATTTTTCCTGTTGGCTTTATTCTAGATCTCTGATTCCCAGGTTGAGGAGTTTGTTGGTCTCGAGTTCCCTGTATTCAGTAGTGTGGTGACTGCTTTTGCTTTTCTCCAGCAAGCACGCTCTTGCGTATCCACGCCATGAGTTCTGCAGTTCCTGTGCAGGGATCCATTTTGGCTTAGGAGGATAAACGATGATTTTCCGATTTGCTCGCATCTTTGTCGTTTGAGCTCCAAATCGACTTTCGTCTGCTACGTTGGCTTTGTGGTATCCCGCTGTGTTCTTAGGGAACATCCACCCATTTATTTGGGTCGTGGACATTACGGTGTTTGATTTGCATTTTGGGGTTAAGTGATAGAGCCGAGGACCTCCAGTTCTTTGAGAAAAAAAATTTGAGGCTCCCATTCACCCCCCCTCTGGTCGCCGTTACCGGTCCTACAGTAGTAGTATATTAAAATACTTGAATTTGCTCTACAAATAAAGTAACTGAAGTGATAAGAAGATTGCCACACACACATGCATATTGACATCTACCATGAAATGTTTCTCCAAAAGCCGCCTGAGCTGAAGCATCCGGGGACGATTGTTCCCATGTGATCCATTTACCACAGATGCTAGCTACTGGGTGGAGGGACACGAGTTTGCACTACCACATAACGATTGCACTACCACAGAACGATTAACTGCGACGACGGGCGTTTTGGTTTTCCGCAGCGGGTAAATGTGTCCGCTGCTTAAGTGTTGTGTTAATCACTCACGTTCCATGATGCAGAAAAGAAAATAACTGGCATCTTGTGTTACCTCACCTCTCGGTTGATGATTTAATGACGCTGTTCAGTAACATTGTCCATCTCAATTAAAACCTAATCAGGGCGGTTGCTAGGCCGGCTGCTTGGCCACCCAATAATGGTGGTGGGCAACCGGCCTGCCCGCGTCCAAGGCTTGGTAAATGCCATGGAAAAGATAAATGTTAAACTCAACTTTCTAATGATAAAAACTCATTGATCTATTCAAATGATAACCAATCCCTTTAACCACACAGCAGCAAGAATTAAATGTTAAACTCAATTTTCTAATCCATAAAATCATGCAAGTTCATAAATTAGATAATTCAATGGTCAAATATTGAGTTACATTCCATTTTCCTTGCAAAACAAAGTCGGCAGACCCTGCTTACAATGCTATAGTTCATGCAACTAGCATATAGGAAATATGAATTTAGCAATTACTACTAAATCCGCTCCAAATTATAGTTCATTTGATATTTTTATCCAATTTGACCACTCTTATTATTTAAAAAATTGTGTAAGATATCATTTTTTTTGTTGTGGCTTACTTTAGTAATAAAAGTTCTTCAAAAACGAACAGTCAAACTTGGAATAAAAAAAGTCAAATGAACTGTAATTTACGACGAAGGAGTACTTTCTGCAAGCCCTTTAACAATATACATAGTAGCTGCTACGCCTCCACTCATCTCCACATCCTACTGCCAAAACAAGTAAAAAAAAGCAATCATGAGAAATTTTGTTAAATACTCCCTCCGTCCCGCAATTTATGTCATCATAGCACTACTTTTGAGTGTCCAGGTACAAAGAGCAGGTCAAGCACCAGGCCACTCACCCATCTAGGTGCAGTGAATAAATGATGCATCTGGGAAAATGCTAGAATGTCTTTCATATCGGCACAGAGGGAGTATGCAGTAAAACATTATAGCTGATTGCTTTCGAGCCACCTCTAAATAGAATCTGCATAGTAAATCGAATTTTCAAAAGATGTTGGATAGATAAATGACCAAATCGAAAGTTATAAATCTAGAAAAGTTACACAACTTTGTAATTAACAATTTTTTCATTTAAAATTATGTGTTCATGGAAAGTAAATATATTTTTTCTAGAAGACTTCGAGGACCGAGTTGTCGTAATATTATATAGTAGTGTTAGCTATGACTTCAGTTGTTATGCAGTATACATTGCTGAATAATATATGACTACAAGAATTGGTGCTCTACATGACGACTGCTTTGGTCACAGATAGTCAAAAAAACGTCACTGTTAACTTGCCATGACGATCAAAAAATCTGTCATGTATCTCACGTCATAGATTTGCTTGACCGAACTAAGCCGTCATAGATTGATGTTTGTGTTCGTCATGAATTAGTTGCCTGTGAGTACTATAACCAGCCCATATCCAGGCCCATATCCAAACCATAGTGACAAAAAGAACGTCATGGATTAATGCTTTCATCACATCATTGCTAAAAAAATATTTTTATATATCACAAAATAATACTAAATCATCACAATATCGCTGCAAAGTAACACTGCTCAGCATTTTCATTGAAATATCACCATTTGTTTGTGTACAAATTTTCAGAGAAAACACTAAAGCAATAACCAAGCCACACTCAAGTTCTTACAAAACTAAGATGTTGGCTTGTTCTGCACACAACTCATGATTTGTTCAGACAACTAAATCTTTATCTCTAACAAAACTAGCCACCATGAGCACCTTGATCCTCCTCCTTCCTTACTTCAGAGATAGCCTCATCAAATGCCTGAAAAGAAAGTAAACACTTGATCAAATAAAAATCTTTAGTAGCCAACAAATTACTAAGAACTATCGATGTGGCAGTATGAACTATGAATGATAATAATATACCAACTTTCTAGCTTAATTACTGAACAAGGGCAAGAAGACTAAATCAAACCAGCACTTCAAAACAGTCGACGGCTAAATCGAAGCAGCGTTCAGAATGTTAATCAACCTTTCAACCTTGCTCCTACGCCAGATCTGAACGAGGAGGGAGCGAGGGATATGCCGGATCTGCCTGCCCGCGCGTTGCCGTGCGCCGCCGACGGAGAGGGAGAGAGTTCGCCGTACCTGTGCCGGATCTGACCGGAGAGGGAGGGAGGCCGCCGGCAACGCGCCATGGCGCTCCGCTCGTCCGCAGTAGGCGTGGTGGCGAGGCAGCCTGTCGAATGTCGATGCCCGCCGGCACCGCTCTCGCGACTCGCGACGGCGAGAGTCCCGCCGTAAGCTGCTGCTGGCTTGCGCCTGAGGCTGGATGGCGGCTGCAGGAGAGGCGTGGTGATAACGTGCTGGACTTAGGTTTTCAGAAATCAATATGTACTGAAGTCGATATGGGCCTTGGTGGGCTGCTTCGTCATGCTGCTGTTCGGCAGTCTGCTCTGCGTGTATTGGCGAAGCAATATAAGAGGAGCTTAATATAGGTATATTACTCCGTATATACGTATATATGCATATTACTTAATATTACTTAATTATAGTTATTTTTAAATGGAACATAAAATAGAAAATATAAAAACAAAAAAATGGACTAGTGGCTTCACGGTCACAAAGAGCAAGGAGCTTATCAAAATGTATTGGCGACCTTAGTTTTAAATAATTTTAATTTAGAACTCTATTCCAATGCTTATATATGCCAGGGGTACTAGGTCTTGAACCAAATATCCAATTTTTTTGCATAGTTTACAGGAAATATGGTCTGTGACGTCCAACCATGACGATAACTAAACCAGTTGTCATATATGTATCACTTCAGAAATGAACCGTCACAGACCATATAATTCTATGATGTTTTTTAGGACGTCATCAAAAACCGTCATGTAAAGCACCATTTCTTGTAGTGTTCATGGGATCCACATGCTCCGCGGTCTCTTCCCAGCCAGAACATCCTTATCTTATATTCTCATCTCGTTCTGATTCTCCAAGATCCTCTCCCTTTTGTTTTTCACTCTCTCTTGTTCTGCACGGATGCTTCTCATAAAGGCGACAGCAATGGTTTGCAGACGTGACACAGCATCTGTCATGGTTCGGAAAAATGCCACAGCACACGGCCCTGGCTTGCTGCAAGGCACCACGACAATAACGATACGATGAAATTGCCCAATGACATAACACCTCCAGTTTTAGAATCAGATGCTGGTACGCTTCTAGATATGAATTATTTCTGCAATCATCCGTGGCATATTGTGAATCATTAAAACCGTTCATTTTTTTAGATAAAGGATGAGAACATCAGGCCTCTACGTCCGTGGACGTACACAGCCAATTATTACAGAGATTGCATAAAGCATAAAAAAATAAAAAGAGCAGAACCAGTCCCTAAGATGGACAAAAGAACTAAAGCAAATGAAATATATGCTTCCACCCTCCATTTGATCGCTGTATTGCTCATTAAGGAGAGTGTGTTCTTGGCTTGCTCAACACACTGCAGCTATTCCCCTGAAGATAGCCGGCGAGGCACAGCAACGAGCTGACTCCATACAGGCAGGTGGCAAGGAAGTGCTCCAGCGATGCCTTCAGGAAGGAAATTGACATCCGCAGACGCCACCACCGCTGGAAGAAGCACAAAAGGTCTTTCGACCAAGACCGGCCCTGACGAACAAGAACTTCGACGATGCGCCAACTGCGCCAATACCGTCGGCCCAGAGAACCAGGCTAGGTGTTCACCCAGTTGTTGAACATCAAGCAACTAGGCTCCGGGAGGACACATGCCAGTTGCAGAGGCCGCCGACCCGGGAGGAGACGCGCTGAGAATTGGCGCCCATGGACTCCCAGGCTGCAGCTGTACCGGATCCGCGCCCACCAGGAGCCCAGCCCTCAGGATCAGAGGGGGGGCACAGGGATCCCATTGCGATTGCCTTAGATAGCAATCGCACAGATCCGGCATGGCAGAACTGGCCACAGGTCCTTGCGAAGCCCAGCCGGAGGGGAGTGGCCGTCGACGTAGATCATACGCCGCAAATGGCCGGCCGGCCAGCCAACTCGTCGGAGGAGCTCGGACAAGCAGTGGAGGAGGGGGTGGGATGGAGAGGGTGGCGTAGTTCGGAATTTCCCATATTCATGGGATCCACTTGCTGCATGGTCTCTTCCGAGCCAGAACATCCTTATCTTATATTCTCATCACTTTCTAAATCTCCAAGTTCCTCCACCTTTTGTTTCTCACTCTCTCTTGTTCTGCACGGATGCTTCTCATAAAGGCAACAGCAATGGTGCGCAGACGTGACACAGCATCTGTCGTGGTTCGACAAAAATGCCACATCGCACGGTCCAGGCTTGCTGCAAGGCACCACGACAATCACAGAAAGATGACACTGCCCAACGCCACAACACATAGCAAATTTGGCTGCGCATGGTGCAGAGTAGTGGATGTGGTAGCGTTGCTGCACAGCGAGGTGTGGTACATGGCTGCAGCGTCATTGAGCTATTTTGATTCCAAAATACCATTAGGCCTGTTGCCTAAATCATCCCACTCTATAGATGTGTTTACAGGAGCGGTGCGCAAAATGCATTGCCTCAAGACATTGTATGGGTTGACTTGGCGCATCCACTACGTACTGTTTTAGAATTAGATGCAGGTTGGCTTCTAGATAGGAATTATTTCTGCAATCATCCGTAGCATAGTGTGAATTTTTAAAACCGTTCCTAGAAATTGGTTTGGACCATGTTTAAATAAAACATATAAAACATATGTTTGCATCAGTGAGCCGAGGATCCTCGGTATATTGCTTGAGGGTTAAAGCATGGGAGGTATAATATAAGACCGTAACGATGGGATGTGTTAGAAGCTTACCTATAATAACTAGCAGGAAACCCGCGCTTCGTGCGGGCAATAGTGTATGTGAGGAAAAACTTTTTTGGTGAAAACGAAGAGGAAAAGGTAAATTACTCAATATGTAACAAATTTGGGAAAATGTATCAATATAATTTTTTGTGTTTCAAACAAATTCGTTACTAATTTGTAGAAGTTAAATTGTTTTTCTTGTTATTTTTAGGGGGCAAGAGTGTATGTGAGCAAAAACTTTTTTTGGCGAAAACGATGAGAAAAAGGTAAATTACTCAATATGTAACAAATTTGGGAAAATGTATCAATATAATTTTTTTTGTTTGAAACAAATTCGTTAGTAATTTGTAGAAGTTAAATCGTTTTTCTTGTTATTTTTAGGAATTAGCCAGACTAAATATATCCAGCTTTGCTTGTTCTAGTTGTCCAAAATCTTTTGTATTTTAAAGCTGAAAATCAGATGTACATGTATGATTGGAGAATGAGAAACTATCGTGTGAACTGAAGCAGCGTGGGGGAAAGGGAAGGAAGGGAAAAAAAAGAAATTAAAAAAAAAAGAGTACGGAGGACCCGTAATGGAACAGCACCGAACCCGTTAGGGAACAGTGAACCCGATATGCAACAGTAACTAACCCGTTAAGGAGCAGTTCGACCCGCTATGGTACAGTATTAAACCCGTTATAAAACAGGGTAACCCATTATATAACAGTAGCAGACCCGTTAATTAATGAACAGCACAACCCGCTATCTATAGTGTTGGACCCGGTAGGAAACAGTGCACACGCTACTATTCATCTACAGTGTCCCTGGGTGACCATTGCGTGCCCGCTAGTGAGTTACTGTAGCTAAGGGAAAAGACAAAATCTCTAGACTTCAATGTTTATATTGATACGCTGATTTGTTACTAGATCTAATCTACTTTGGTTCTAATGATCTAGTCCATCAGGTTATTAGATTTTTCATTTGTTCTCTTCAGATTGATATTTAGTTTGTGCGTTTCCTTCACTGGTCCTTTGATTATGCGGAGAATATGCAACATGGACATAGATCTATTTAGGTAGTGCAAGAAATGTCAGGCTTCGTCCTGCAAAAAGAGGAACCAGACCAGCTTTTTTTTATTTTTAATATTATTTGTTTGATACGGCGAACCTAATTTTTCCTTTTAATTCAAGTTTCTATAGTAGTGTACACGTGTCGACTTTGTTTGGCTGAATAATTAGCTTTTAATGTTAAAAATGTATGCATACTGGTGCACTTCAATAAAACTCTGAGGAAACATGTACGTGACTAGAGAGAAGACTTGACGGGACATTAAATTAAACATGCATGAAGGGATAAAAAGTCGTGGTCTTTTTGGTATATAACTCCGAGGCAAACATGCATGATAAAAAGTCGTGGACACGCAATGACTATCTTACACGAGCAAATAGTGCCACTTTTGAATGGCATGCTAATGACTTCTTTGATAAAGATAGCACATTGGATTGTGCTTGTACAAAAGTAGCAGCAGGAAGTACATTTTAATTTCAAAGCTCTATATCAACTCAATGTATTGCCCCTTGACCAGTATGTTAAAAAGTAAGAAATCTTAATATTTTATTTTATGCCTTGCTCAGAAGAACAAGATTGTTTAAGAAAAACATTCATGGTTCTCACAGCAACAAGAAACTCTAAAAATAGACCACGAAAGGGAAATTATTCTAGTGTAAACAGAGCAAGAAGATAGTGTACAGGAGGTGGACGGTCGACGTTCAGTTCTGGTGCAACGGGTTCCTGCTATGATCGTTCTTGTTAACCAGTAGGTTATCCAAAGCTTCATGTCTGCTATTTTCGCAGTTTTTTTTGAACTCTCTGCCAAAGGTTTCTGCATGCTGTGATTTTTTTGACTGGTGAATTCAATGGGACATCAAGCCAAATCCTTTTTCTCGATGTCGCCCGTTCACATAAGGTGACTAAGGCTGATGATGTTGCTGACAATGTCATTAGTCCAAGCTATGAAAGATGCAGAAGACGAGATACCATTGTGGTCATTGTTTTGAGACGCATATAGAAGAAACTAACTAGGAGAGGTAGAAGAGCAAGGGAGCACAATTCTTTTTTTATAAAGGGAGCACCACTTTATGCTCCCAATGCTACGGCGTTTGGTTTTGGACAGGTCTGTGGTACAGTGATTAGCGTGTGCCAACTTGGCGATATGTGGAATGTGGGTTCGGTGGGCATACGCGGGTCGCACAGTTGTGCCAGCTCTATCTAAGTGGGCTAAGATACCATCTTATGTGGGTTGGTGGCCACCATGCATCCTTAATGCCGAGGCCCTGCTTCATTCATTTTATTTGGTGGAATAGTTCAGTTCGGGAGGTCTGAATGAGCTCTGCTAGACCTGCCTGCAGAAGTTTTCAAAAAAAAAGACCTGCCTGCAGATTGTGTATATATGGAATAATCAACTATTAATAGAAAATGAATGGCCAAGCATAAAGCAAAAAAATAAATATCACAATATATAGAAAGCAAAGAAAAGTGTTACTATGTCTTGTATTGGAACTATTATTCTATCTGTATTATTATAACATACATAAGATAGCCTAGCTTCACCAGAACTCTGTCATTATCTTTAACCAGATCCCCTTTTTTTATTATTTATAGCAAATTAGCTGCAATGTACTTTTGGTACAACATGGACAACGACACTGTCTTTTCTTGGTATGTGCCACCCATTTAAACGAGACGATCCTGTGGTGGAAGCATGTGTTGAAATCTATAGCAGTAGAGCTGGGAAAGTGGAGACAGAGAAGCCAGAGGCCTGCGAAGAATTGTGGTCACCATATACAGATGGGAGCTCCTGCAAAAGAACCATGGCAACCATTCACTCATTTCTACGCACAAGCGTTGTGATCTTGATACATAGCTAGTGTCAATTTTGGTCCAGAACAAGTGTTTTGAAGAAGTCAGCCTTCACAGTGCATTGGTGCCTTCACCTTTCTCCCTCTGATCCATAAATGTATTGGCGTAGAAGTGAGGTTTTGCTTGCAACACAATAATCATGGGCCCACACCGTTAGGACACTACCGCAAGCCTAAATGGCGTCATGAATATGAGCATGGCGTTGTGGTTTTGACATGTATGTTATTCGGACCCAATAGGTTTTCAGTAACTATTTTACAGTCTTTGAGATGACCATGATTATTCTGCCAAAAGCAGTATTACTATTTCAGTACCCATATAGTGTTTCTAGCAAAAAGTTCTTTAGAGCCGCATTGCTTAACCTGACTGGCACTGCAAATGCACGGCAATGGTGGTTGTAGCATAACCGTCCGTGAAGACTATTTTTAGGATCAGTTGACTTAACGCCACCGATTTTAAAAATATATTTCTT
The DNA here is from genome assembly GCA_031170775.1 of Cymbopogon citratus. Lineage (NCBI taxonomy): Eukaryota > Viridiplantae > Streptophyta > Magnoliopsida > Poales > Poaceae > Cymbopogon > Cymbopogon citratus. The sequence continues at coordinate 9,072 of DXKC01001554.1, forward strand.
GGAATGGATACCAGTATCACTACCGAAGCGAACCGGTATACCGAGTGCCTTAGGCACTGAGCAGACCTCCAAAAACACTCAGCGAACTCTTCGCCGAGTGTTGCACTTGGCAAAATCAACATGGCGAAAAAACAGTCAAACCATTCTTTGCCGACTGTCATCGTGCGGCACTCGACAAGCTTTTTTTTTATTTTTTTTTAAATATTTCTTCGCGGAGTGTTTTCCGGACGGCGCTCGGCAAACTTTTTTGTCTTCTTTTTTTTTAGAGTTTCTTTGCCGAGTGTTTTCTGGCAAGGCACTCGGTAAACTTTTTCCTTTTTTATGATTTCTTTGCCGAGAGCCAGGCGTAGGCACTTGGCAAACTTGTAATATATGCCGAGTGCCTGCACAGGGCAAAGGCAACACACTAGGCGAAAATTGTTCCCAGATCAACAGTTTTTAGTCGATTTGCCGAGTGCCGTGACCATTGCACAAGGCAAATCCTCTCTTCGAGTATAACACTCCGCAAATCGACAATAATTTTTTTTGTTTGCTTTTTGCATTCAGTCACACGGAAAACACAAGGTATTTCATATATAACACATCATAACAAATATATCACACATCCATCACAATTATCGCATCCATCAAAATATATCACACATGCATCCTAGCCATCACAAACAAACTGCACAATCGATAGTAGTCCATCAGCCATACAATGTTCGTGATCGAAACATGTCCATCATCCAAACAAATTCGTCATCCAAACAAAGTCCAGTGTCTACTTAACCATAAATGTAAATACAAGGGGCACTCACAACCATCAGCCCCAAGGTGTCCACTCCGACTGTGGTGAAGGGTTCGGTGAAGGGTTTGCTGGATCAGTTGTAGGGAAGCCCACTAGATTATTCGAACTAGTCGACTGGGGCTGCACAAATGAGACAAGATAAATATATGCCAAACACAACTAAAACATTTATAGTCTACTAGGTTGCTAGTATTGATGAGGTTTCACCCTAAGCATCAACATGCAAACAAGAAACAGTCATATTCTTACTCACAGGAGTCATACGAGGTGGAGGTGGTGGAGCGAATAGCGCCACTGGTGCAACTACACCCGTCACAGCTCCAAGACCTTGCAAGTAAGTGAGAACCTGCTCCATCTGCCGCAGCTAGGCCTCCACCATCTGCCGCTCGGCCTCCAACGCCTCCACCCTCTACCGATCGGCCTCCCACTGGGCCTCCAACGCATCCACTCTCTGCCAATCGGCGGCCCGCTGGGCCTCCATCACCTCCAATACCTCCCGTTGGGCCTCCGTCACCTCCACCCGAGCCTGCAATATTTCACCCCCAATGTTTATGTAATACCTTGAAGAGATGACAACAGTAGACGACAAGTGTTTGGGCCGCGCCCTCCTCCTCAAGAAGCGACAGTTGATGTGGTGGTCCTCCTTGAGCACCTGTGGTCGACGGCGGGCTGCCCTCCTCAGGAAACCGGTGGTTGAGGAGGGGCTGCCCTCCTCGAGCAGGGGCGGGCAAAAACTTTTAATCCTTCCTCCCTTCTTCCTCCTTCCTCCTCTTCCTCTTCCTCCTCCTACTCCTTCCAACTGACCGAAAAGGACTGGCCTCCCCCTTCTCGCAGCAGACAGGGCATGAGCCGACGCCGGGCACGACGCGGTGTTGCCCGGGGGCGGCGGGGAATTGAAGTAGTGGCAGGCCAGTGCTGGCAGCCCGCTGGAGAACGGCCTAGGGGCGGCCGTGGCGAGGCGGGCGGCCGACGCAGGGGTGGCGGGAGAGGCTCCGGCGCGGGGCGGGTGGGGGAGAGGCGGGCTCCAGGGCAGGGCCGGCGGGAGAGGCGCGGGGGCTGCTAGGGAGAGGCGAGACGGGCGGACGGCGAGGAGGCGGGGCTGGGCGGTGGGTGAGGCTCGAGTGCGTCGCGGCAGGCAGCGGCGGCTGGTGACTCATGACGGCAGTGGCACACATGTGCTTGAGTGCGTGTGTGGTGGGTGTGTGTGTGCGCGCGCGCGTGTGTGTGTGTGTGAGCCACGAGCGCTAGCGGCTAACTCGCAGTGGTGGGTTTGCCTAGTGCCACGCGATCTGGTACTCGGCAAACATAAGTCTTTGCCGAGTGCCGGATCGAAGAACTCGGTAAAGATTATACAGTATTTTGTTTTTTTAAATCTTTGCTGCGAGTGCCTCGCGATCCGTCTCTCGGCAAAGATAACACATTTTTTTTTAAAAAAATATTTGCCGAGGGCCAAGAGAATAGGCACTCGGCTTAGCTAAAACAGATTTTTGTCTTTTTTAATAAATTGTGGAGTGCCCTTCCACCAAAGCACGCGGGTGCCGGTGTGCCGGTGTATGGCTCTCGGCAAAGTGAGGCACTCGGCAAACCCTAACGGCACGGACGGCCGTCGGGCGCCATGTGCTCTTGTGCTGAGTGTATGTTTTAGCTGAGGGCCTGGCACTTGGCAAAGGTAGTGTTTGCCGAGTGTCACCCTTTGCCGAGTGTCCGACACTCGGCAAACACTATCTTTACTGAGTGCCTTAGTTCGGCGAACCTAGTGTTTTCCGAGTGCATTTCTTTGCCGAGTGTAGCACTCGGCAAACCCAAGGTTTGCCGAGTACCTGAAGTTTAGCACTCAGCAAACCTACATGCACTCGGCATACCTGTTCGCTCTGGTAGTGTCTGATACTGAAATGAGATATTTTACAATCGTTGGCATAGTGTGTCAGTTGCTAGAACCATTTGTAAAAATGGATTTTGACCGCCACAAATGTCACTTTTGGCTTGAAACCTATCTGTAATTCGATGGTTTTCTTTGTTTCTTTCTATGTCTCATGAAAACTTGTCGTAAGCTCTGAACTCTGCATTCTTTTTTATAATAAAAACCTATAGGTGGCAACCCCTCCGGTTTCATTCAAAAAAACGAACAAGATAAACCACCTGAGGAAGCAAGAGTTAATTGGAGCAATCATGTACATGAATGAATCTGAACAAGATCAAGCCTAGACAGATCTCTTCCAATACTAGAGTAGACCCCAAAGAGAGGATGGCGCTAGGGAACAAGGAGCGTGGAGCCTCACGTGTCTCGTGGACGATCCAACAACGCGAGATCAAGAAAATTGGGATCACATGGTGTATGTGCTCAGCAGCTTAGCAAAGGTGAGAGGCGAGGTCTTCCTGGAAGCGTTACTAGATGCGTGCCGAATCTTGACTGCTGCATGTGAGATAAGCTGTACATATCTCTGATGGGTTGAAATGCAAATTGCGCATCGCGACCATCTTATCATCCTGGGACTCTAGTTGCAGTGCACAATCATAGAGAGTTTATGATTCCTAATGCTAGTTCGATGTGAGCCAGCTCCTTCCCAGACTCATCCAGATCTCCAAAACTTGCTGATACATCCCATGCCTGTCTATACTATAATGGTTACGTGCCATGCAACCTTTGTTCTATGCCGGGTTACATCCTGTGCAGCAAACCAAAGAACTGGAAAACGTTTGTGGTGGAGCAATGTACAAAACAACGGAAGAGGCCAGAGATCTCCATTCATATGCATTCTAGTCAGCGTTTTCCTTCTTTGAGAGGCTGTACCGAAGGCATCATATAAACGCCCTCCCACCTACCATTCCTTAAATATCAAGCTAATTTAGTATTTTGACATTATTGTTTATTACCCAACAGCAGAGGTCTGGCCCAACTTATGCATACCTACGTACCATCCTTACCCTTCGCTTTTACTCCAACTTTCCTGTTACGGCCTGCACCACCGAAGCCTGCGCAGCATAAAATGGAGCGCCCTCCCTCAACATAGTTAACACTGGTCTCTCTCAACATATGTTGTCTATCTCCCGATCTCACTACTGATGAATTCGCCTCCAACCGCTGCAGCACCACAACCTAATTGGTGGTTTCATGTGAATGGGTAGCATATCTCAGTGCATTCAGAAATTCACTGACCTACTGTTAACAGTACGCATACATATGATGAGTCTCAGTCATCAAAGCCTGAGGCGTAGTGCAGCAAGAGTAGCGATCGGCAGACAACTATGTGGTTGACCCTATCTTATGCAGCTAGGATCATGGCCTTCCATGCATGTGGTCAGCACAAGCAGCCGTGAATGCGAGATGATCTTGAAACAGGCACCACATAGTGCTGCGGTGTCCCATGAGCTCAAACATGAAGTTTTTTTCTTGACATTTTCTAAGTCTTATTAGAAAATTTTTATTCTTGGATGGAGAGATGGCCCTTATTTCTTACTTCATATACTGATTGTATTTATGAGAACAGCAATTTTTAATTAACCTAGTCCTTGAAGTTTGAAAAAACCCATTTCACTTACGGCGGGGTAGAAGCTCCAGAATCAAAGAAGAATTCCTGTAAATTACTGCATGTGTACATTGTACAAGTAGCGTGCAGGATATGAGACTTGTCACCATGTGGGCGTAGTAATATGTCAATGAGCTATGCATCGCCTGTATCATGATACCACGTTGTCAAGGGCGTCGAGGGACACGGTAGCTCCTTGAACCATGGTAATTGGTGTAAGGTCGGTCATGCCCACAGTGTCATATTGATGGCGAAGAGATTGAAACAGCAAGAAATAGGAAATTGGAGTTGTTGGAGTACTTGCTGAATTCCAGAGCTGCGTACGGTCATACAAACAAGCAAAACATGCTAAACGGAAAACTTCTGGCCATGATCTGCTGGCGTACGACTTGTGTTGAGCAATCTTGCCGATTCCCATTCCTGGCATGTTAACGATTGAGCGCAGAGTAATCCTGGCCATGGGTGAGCATTGGCATACTTCTGAGTCCTGTGCATCCTCTGCCGCGTCACGGTCATTGCGAGATCCTGGTCACATGCCTCCGACGCGTTCTACTTCCACGCCCCTGGCCTAGTCCTGGCTGCAGCTCCTTCACTAGTAGTGGTGGCCCCACATGATAACCGGTACCAATTCACAACCTTGTAGAAGAGCAACCTTGATCATCTTATCAACCACTCATTGACTTGTCCAAAACTTGCTGATACATCCCATCCCTAGCCAAGACATCTGTGATTCTGTCTCTACAACATTGTAAGTTATTACATGGAATGTAGCGTACAGGACAAAGGAAGGGGCCAGAGATTTTGAGATGAACTTGCATTGAGAGAAATGAAAATGTTGTTTCGAATGGGTTCAATGGTAGTTATTGCCCATTTTCCATTTATCTGTGACTAGACCTCCTTTTCTTTATATGGCAGGCTGTAATGAAGGTGCTATATATAACGCCCTTGCCTCTACTGTTTCTTACCCCTCAAACTTCTATGTGGGTTTCACATGCAACTCATATAAGGCCTTGTTTAGTTCCCCAAATTTGGCACCAAATTCACTATGCAAAAAGAAGATTCCCCATCACATCAAAATATCGACACATGCTTGGAGTACTAAATGTAGATGAAATTAAAAACTAATTGCATAGTTTAGTTGTACTATGCGAGACGAACGTTTTGAACCTAATTAGTTAATGTTTAGACAATTTTTACCAAATAAAAACGAAATGCTACAGTGTTGCTATAGTGTTTTTCCCCAACTTTGCACTTGCAAAGTTTGGGAACAAAACAAGGCCTAATTCAGATCATCTAAAGAGACAAGGTAGTCAATGAATGAAACAAAAAACTTTAATGCCCAACTTTTCACTACACGGTTTTCACATGCAACTCATATAATTCAATTGTTGCCTTGTTTTGTGAAATGATTTAATCAGTGACTCACAGTGTGGGGCAATGTTACATTTGAGGCTGCGTCCAGCGATAGCACTAGCAGCAACTGTAGAAGGAATGGAAGGGCCGAGATGCAGGCCGTAGTGGCAGCCATGCCTGCACAAAAGAAAGTACGGAGCACGACGGTGGCGAACCATCTCCTCTAACATGTTTCCATACACTGAGATCCTGTGTTGCTGGAGCGGGGTAGTGCCCTGCCTAGGGCAGGCGAAGCATGTATGGAGCATGACGAGATCCTATGTTTCTTGCGCCGAGATCCTATGTTTCTGGAGCGGCGGAGTGCCCTGGCTAAGGCAGGCGAAGCTTGAACGGAGCACAAAAGTAAAAATAAAGTCACAACGGTTTGTTATATATATATATTTTTTTCAAAAAGAAACACTACATTAGTTGAACTAAATGCATTAAATGATTAAAAATTTTGTGCTCACAATATTTATAAAGTACGACTTACAAGTCACCAATATCCATGAGAGTGGTCCTTGACACTTCATTGCTCGCAGAAAAAAGCAATACACATAGCAACTTTAAATCAAAAATAAATTAAACTATATTCATATACATCTACTACAGATTTTCTTGGGTTTTGTTAAAAATTCAAGAGGATCTAATTTGTAGTGAAACTTATATGAAGATTACACATAAATATTGCGAGCACATGTTGTTTCATTGGGAAAAGCACTAAGAACATTCTGAAACGGCTTAGTGGAAGAAACATCTGAACACCTCTGGATTGTCCTTTTGCTGCCATGTGCTAGGACACAATCAATGTGGCAATTCCACTGCTGAGCACAGTCCTAGAAATTAATCTTCATGCAAATAAATGATAAGTTGGCCACGCCATTCTTTGTGGATGCTGTCATCTTGATGAGCTGGCCAGTTTGGACTGTGAGGAATGAACTAATTTTCAATCGAATTCAGGTCAATTTAGCAAATTGACAATGAAGTTTAAAGAGAGAACTGTGTCTGTTACAGCATAGAGCGAAGCCAGCACTTCAAGCTCATATTTTATCATGGACACAAACTCTGGTGTAATAAGTTGCCTAGAGCTTATCTTTTTCATCTCTTTCTTCGTTTCTTGAAGAGGAGTTGTCTGTCATGCCTAGCTTTTTCTCTCCCTATCTTTCTTTTTTGTAACTTGTACCTCTGTGTTTTTGTTAAGTTAATAAATTTACTGTAGGCACTCTGGTCCCTCCAGATTGTTCGAAAAAAATATGCACACATGTTAAAGCTCCTGGTAGTTAATTAAACTTGTTTTCATCGTGGGGCTAGATTGGCTGGCCCAATCTGTGCGCAAACATTGTCCCTCCGTAGCCACCTTGTCTGACGATTAAACCCCACAAGGTCAGTATCTCTCCTCTGATTTCTCTATTTCATCGACACAGAGAAGGATTCCTCTTCAGCGTGGTGCATGTTTGAGCTTAACAGTTGTACTGCAAACACTTTCAAAGCGGAATTTTCCCGCCAATGACTTCTGTTTAAGATCTCTAGGGGAAGGATTCAAGGGGACAGAGTAAGATCCTCGCTTCTGACCAGAACGAGTATGAGTGCTCCCATGATTAAAAGGGTGATGGTTCGATCGAGGCCCACCAAACTTCCCTCGAATCCAGAATCCCCCCACTAACCCTAGCAAGGGAGTTAGTGTAGGACGACGCACATGGGGCGTTGCATGATCACGGGAAGTCGACAGCTTATTCGTTGTGCGCCAAGCATCACAAGCCAGGAGATGGTTGGAGAGATCCAAACTAGAAGTCCCGGTGAGGTCGCCACCTCACCCGAAACTGCCTCTCTCATTTTTTTCCTTGTGTTGTGAAGATGGTGTTTGGAGTATCGATCGATGCCACAACATAATCACTGCAGGTTCTCCTATTTATGCTCCACACATAATATGTATGACAGGATCAGCCTCTGGCTGAGATTTATCGTTAGGAATTCATATTGACGCATATAAACAAACCACGCCACATGAGTGCGGTTCACGAGGGCAGATCAGCTGGTTTCATGAGCGATCAAGTAAAGTGAGAGCAAGCTAATGCCATCAACAATGTTGTTCAACATCTCCTGGTACTTCCCATGCCTAGCTAAAACCCACTTGGATTTATCTACCAGCACTGAATGATGCAGGTTATTTTCAGAGGAGCATATTGGTTGCGCTCATGGATCCAGTTGCAATGTGACGAACAAGTCAAGGACACCCTCTCCTTGATAAGCAAGAGATTAGAGATGATTGCTTTAGAGATTTCAAATAGGGGGTGGAAGCAGCATTTTCGTTTGCTTTAATTTCCTAGTCTTTGATTAAAAACGTTGGCTTGTCGCTTTATGATACACTCTTTGTAATAATGGGCTGTGTACACCATTTGATGTAGAGGCCGGATATTTTTATCCATTATCTAAAAAAATCTACCAGCACTGAAGCAAG
>DXKC01001557.1:0-10357 GCA_031170775.1 Cymbopogon citratus
ACTAAAGTGGACTAAAAATTTTAGTCACTTTTTAATATTTTTTGATGGATTAGTGTAACTTATGTGTTTTAATTCCATTTTAGTCTCTCCATTTGACAAATAAATCATCTTTAGTCCCTAGTCATAAGTTGGTGGGAACCAAACATGCCTTTAATTGTTCCCATTACAAGCAACCGGCGTAACAATGTGTCAATGTCCTGTCGTCTTACTATAAATAAAATAAAATAAAATAGAATATAGAAAAAGAGAAAATAGAACCATCAGCCTCTATAAAATTCTCTGAAAATCTGTATTTGTATTTATACTGATTGTAAATGGCTACGTCTATCTGAATAAAGTACCGTAATTTGCATTCTAGACGGGCAGCGGAGCAACAATTTCCCTTGGAAATGACACCGGTCGATGACTAGAAAAGGAATCATCTCTCACAAGGCAAGGGCAGACAGAACAACAAGAGAGGAAAAAGGGAAAAGAAATCGTTTTGGTTTCTTCCCTCTCCCTTGTCGTATCGGCGCGGCTGCCCCCCATCATCACCTCCTCCTCCTGCGGTCCTGCCCCTCCCCCATCTCGCTCCCTCCCTCGCTCCATCTCCCATTGGCCATTCCGCCCCGCATGAAACCCCAAACCCTCGCCGGCATCGCCGTCGCCGCAGCAGCGCCCGCGTAGCCCTTCCTTCCCTCTCGCGCTCTCTCTCGCCCACGCACCCCGCCGCCCCCGATCCCGCCCGCTCCGGAGCCGATCCCGCCGGGCACGACCGACGACGATGAACGGCGCCGCGGCACCGGAGCGCTCGCCCTCAGCCTCGCCCCCGCCCGCGGCGCAGGCGCAGGCGCCGCCGTCGCCGTCTCCGACCCAGCCGCTCGAGTGGAGGTTCTCCCAGGTGTTCGGCGAGCGCGGCGCCGGGGAGGAAGTCCAGGATGGTACCGATCGATCCCCTCTTCTCCCTACGCCCATGTCCCGCGCCTTTTGTGTCGCTTGTTGCTGCTGCCGGCTGGATCTTAGTGCTTCTGTGCCCCGGAGCTCGGTCGGAGGCTAGGGGCCGTGAATGGGCGCTGGTGCTCGTGTGTTGGTTAGAGGGGGGTCCTGCTTAGATCGACCCGGGAATCAGTGCTGGGCTTCGGATGGGATGCGCTAAATCTCGATGCTTTGGTGCTAGGGATGCGGAATTTACTGCCTTCCAGATCAGTGCAAATATACTCTTGTTGTCTGGTTGATGCGTGCAGCGTGCCTGTACCACTGTGCCATTCGGTGGAGCAGTTGAGGCTACCCATAGGTGGGCACAACGGTAGAATGCATACTCCAAGGAGGATTGCTTAGTGCTGCAGATGGGATTTCTTGCTGCTCTATGCTGTTGCAGTTACATCTTTGGGATTTGGCTGGCTAGCCAGACCATACTTGCTGTCATTATATATATGTGGAATAAATAGGACCCGTGTTCATCTAGCTCTCACTTGGTGAGATGGGTTGATGCTGCACATGCTAGACACGTAGGGTTGTTGAATGCTGCATCGGACGTGGTCACTGTCTAACAATTTTTGTCAATGTGAATTTACTAGCGAATTATTCTGGAAAATGAATTCATGCCTTGTATGCATCAACCAACAATATCATTTTTGGGATGCATGTTGCTATTTCACTATTGATGTGTCGAGCACACGCTGGTGTGCAGTTGTCTTAGTAGTTCATGTAATATTCAGATAGCAATGGACATATATTGGGGGGGAAAGATTCTTTTAGTATTATTTCAATAGACGTTTATTTTTTGCGACCCTATTTAGTGGGCTTACTGCACTCAGATCACTATCTATGAACCCAAGAAGCCAAACTGCATATAATTCTGTCCAGTTTGGCTTCTTGGGTTCATAGATAGTATAATTCTGTCCAATTTTCTGGTAAAAAAAAAAATTCTGTCCAATTTATTTATTGCTTTGATTCCTGTGCTTGGTACGTACCATGTTATTGGTAGGTTTATTGGCATAAATTAAACATCTAATGATACTCTGTATTCATGCAAGTCAATTTGCTTGAGTCGGTCCCTAGCTATACCAGCAGGCAGCATCTATTAGTGCACCAAAGAAGCCAAACTGTGGATAACACTACATCTCTACAAGGGTCTGATCCAACTTATTTTATTGATTCCTGTGCTTGATACCATTTAACTGGTACATCTATTTGCATGAGTCGACACTCTGTGGTTGAGTCAGTCCCTACCTCCTGATCATCGTCACCTGCATGGATGTTAACTTGGCTTTTGCTAATTGTTCTAAATGATGGCAAATGTTATCTATAACATGGTTGCTCCCAAGCCTACCATCGTTCTGTTCTAAAGTCTCCTTTTGAAGAATGCCCCCCTTCAAATTCTGTGTATATCCAATTTTATATTAAGGTCTTTGTTGCCCATTGCCTTCATTTACTAAAATATTTGAACCATGTGAATACTCTAATTCCTCCACATAGTTTTGAAACTCCTGTTTTCAGTTATGGTTGTCTTCAGAGTCACATCTGAATCACTTACTTTAATAATCTTCACGCTATCTCATTAGGCTGAACCTTATGTTCTTATATATTTTTCCTTCTTTGGATTAAACTGGTTGTGAACTATCAGATTGAAACACTACTAGTCATGCTAGCATTTCTTCATTTATGCTGTGGCTTTAAGTGCTGTTTTTGTGCATATCAATAAAGCCATTATGAGTGGATGATAGCCTGCTACAGTACATGTTTTCCCATTATTTCTTGTATGTTCAATTATAGACCATTGTCATCTATTATGGCTGCAAACTAACTTCACTATTTCTTGGTTTCATTCTCTGCAGTTGACATCATCTCAGCAATAGAGTTCAATAAATCAGGACATCATCTTGCAACTGGAGACAGAGGTGGACGAGTTGTTTTATTTGAAAGGACTGATGTCAAAGATGTATGCATATTGAACTGTACACCAAAGGCTGCAAACTTTTTCCCTCAGTATTCAGATGGCTAAACATAACCTGTTTGTTTTTCTTCCTATAGCATGCCTGTAGAAAAGATGCTGAGAAAGCTGATTATTCTATCAGCAGGCATCCTGAATTTCGCTACAAAACTGAGTTTCAAAGCCATGAGCCAGAGGTATATTCTCACAAGCATTGTTAAGTGGTATTATTTGTCTTCTGAATTACTTGAAATTTGATAAAGTGATGTTGTTATGGAATTAGTTTGATTACCTTAAGAGCTTGGAAATTGAAGAGAAGATTAACCAAATAAAGTGGTGTCAAGCAGCAAATGGTGCATTGTTTCTTCTATCCACAAATGACAAAACAATAAAGTTTTGGAAGGTAAGCATCAGCACTAGATAATTATGGAAGTACCTTATAGCCTTTTCTTTGTCCTCTTGAAATTATGCCTTAGATTTTTCAATTGTATTCATGTGGTAAACTTAGAAACACTGATCACCTTTGAATGTTTTGTAAAATTTAGAAATTACACATGTATGCATGTTCAGTTCATGTGCTACTCATTGATATTTCTTGAAGTATCTTATGTTGTCCATTTCTTCCCAAGGAATGATAAACTGTGCTTTGTATACCCTATTCTTTTTTTAATTTCTCATGTGTGCACATAAGAATGCAAGATGTTCCAGACATTGAAATATTGTTGTACGTAATCAATCTTTTGTTAGTTTTGAATATTACTTCTTGATACAGGTCCAAGAAAAGAAGGTTAAAAAGGTGTCTGAGATGAATTTGGACCGTTCAGCTGCTCCTGCAAATGGTAGTCCTGGTGGCGTGGGCTATCTGAGCCCATCTCTCTCAAATGGCAATGCTCTAAAACCTGGCGGGCTTCCTTTGCTTCGCCTGCCTGTGGTAGTTGTACTTAACTCAGTTTCATTTATGTACCTTGCAAAAACTTATTGTAACTATTTAGAACTATTAAGCTAATTCATGAGAAGGGCAGGCCTGGTGCAGTGGTGACTGGTGAGCAGGGGCGAAGCTATGTAGACTATAGTGGGTGCAAATGCACCACCCAAATTTTATGAAAACAATGGCTAACATTTCATCATATATGCACCACCTATAGCACAAGTTTATGCACCCACAAGTCAAATGCACCACTCTCTAATTTGCTCTAGCTTTGCCACTGCTGGTGAGAGCTGTCTCACTGAGTCACCAGGTCGTGGGTTCGAAGCAGCCTCTCCGCAGATTTGCGGGGGAAGGCTTCCCTCGGTTTTTCCCTTTGCAGACGCCATTCATGTGGGAGCCACCGGCACTGGGTCTGCCCTCTTTATTAAGCTAATTCCTGGATATTTTGCAGCTCAAAAATGTACTTTAGTTGATTCTAAAATCTTCCGTCTATGTAACCACCTTTTCTTTTCACAATTTGTAAACAGGTTACAAGCCAAGAAACAAGTCTTGCTGCGAGTTGCCGAAGAGTATATGCTCATGCACATGACTACCATATAAATTCAATATCAAATAACAGGTCCTGCACATCACTACACCAGTCACTTATATCAATATGCATTTTGAATGTATCATAGCTAACGTTCAAGGTTTTCAGCTATTGAATTTGGGTATGGAAATTTTAGTTCTAAAATTTTTGCTTCCTGAATATGAAGCCTATTTGCTCTCTCTTTGCATGTGACGATGTATTTAGTAGTTTTGTAAATCAAGCCACTTAAGTTTTTAACTGCTTTATATATGCTGAATCTTGACACAACATTATGAATAGATTATTTGCACTCCCAGTGCCAAACCAAAGTTTTGAGCATCCCTTAGGGTCTCGTTGGTTTAGGGTGATCATTTAAGCAAAGTGGTGTGTGTCTTGATGTTCTGATATCCATCGATGAGTACTCATAGTTGAAATTGGAGTGAAAACCTTTATTACTGGTTAATATGATAATATAGTGTATATTTTGTAAAATTTATTTTTGGAAAATTAAGTCACTCCCCACAGCCCACATGATAGTTTAAGAGTTCATATTTTAATTAGGCGCATCACATTATTCTGTCTTCTGAAAATTTTGTATTTAGACTTTTTTTTGTGATTGAACTGCATGTAATCAACTATATTATTAATTGATCACCTTATCTCCCACATTTTTATAATAAGGTAGTTTTATGTTTCTGATTTGCACTTGCACTTCATGTATTGTAGCTTAACTGTATGCTGCCATTTTATGCATTGGGTAGTGATATATATTCTTTGTAACCTTTATTTCAACAGTGATGGTGAGACATTTATATCAGCTGATGATTTGCGGATAAATCTATGGAATTTGGAAATCAGCAATCAAAGTTTCAATATTATTGATGTTAAGCCTACAAACATGGAAGATCTCACTGGTATAACTTCCAAACCTACAAGCTATTTCTTATCTGTGCTGATTATGTGTGTGATAGGTCATAGGTGCGAAAGAAAATATGCTTAAGTGAAGAAGTTGATTTCTGTATTTTTAATCTTATCAGCGAGCAATGTGACTTGTACTTCACCAAATCTAGCCCGCATTTTCTGTGCACAGCACATGTTTGTACAGTCCTTTCATATGATGACAGCATTATTGGGGGGATATCCTCCTGGCTGCATCCTAGAAAAGGCTAGGAAATGAACCCAAGCTGGCTAGATACGACCTACGTGCCTAGCTGGTAAACTCAGGACACTTCACATTTCCTCGCATGTGTATAACATAGTTGGAGAATATCAGGACCCAAGCTGGCTAGGAAATGAACAAAGTTCTTTTTGCTGAAATGGTTGTCATGAATGGATGAATGAAGTTGGTTCAAACATGGGGTTTCAAGTCTATCCGTTTATTGTAGCTTTTATCACATATTCTTTGAGTTTCTACTGGTGGCATCTTTGTTGTCAGCTGCTGATAGTTAAGCTTTTGTTCTACTATGCATGCAGAGGTGATAACATCTGCTGAATTCCATCCTACCCACTGCAATACATTGGCGTATAGTAGCTCTAAGGGCTCTATTCGACTTGTTGATCTGCGCCAGTCAGCCCTTTGCGACGCTCATTCCCAAATGTGAGCCTTTTATTTTTCACTTTTTGTTTCCTACTATATGTTTAACATACTCTACTTGGAGAATATCAGGTGGATACTGACATTATCAATTATCCTAAAAGTTTCCTTGTAGTATCTTTATACCTATTCATGTCTTTTTGTAGCTTTGAGCAGCATGAAGCCCCAGGTTCAAGATCATTTTTCACTGAGATTATAGCCTCAATTTCGGACATAAAGTTTTCGAAGGATGGGAGGCATATTCTCAGTCGCGATTACATGACTCTGAAGGTCTGTACATGTAACTTCTGATACTTTAAACATATAAATAATTTGCAGCTGACATGGCAAAAAGATGAGACCCTTTGTTGTTTTTTTACCACAGTTCCCCATTTTCAATAATCTATGGAAAACATAATATGCTTAACGTATGTAATGTGGAGATCTTTCACTCATTCTGTATGCTTCCGAAGACTTATTTTCTGGGTCTGCTTGAGATGAACACTGTAATTGCCTTGCATAGATTATTTCACCTGTAATGCTTGTACTTGATATAATGCCATTAGCCACATTGTACTATTGTTATCTTCTTGAGAAACAAACAAATTATCACTGTAAGATAACATTTGTTTCATGTGTTTTTTCCCATACCTATACTTTGTCTATTATTACAGCTTTGGGATGTTAAGATGAATTCCGGTCCAGTTGCAACATTCCAGGTTCATGAGTATTTAAGGCCTAAGGTAATTTCTGTTAAGATAAGCAATTGAGGATTCTTTGTGGACAATGGATAGCACGTATTATCGCTGGAGCCAAACTGATCCATGTGTTACTTCAAACTGCAGTTATGTGATTTATATGAAAATGACTCAATTTTTGACAAATTTGAGTGTTGTCAAAGTGGTGATGGATTAAGAGTAGCAACTGGTTCCTACAGGTAGTCTCATATTCTTGTTCAGTTGTAATACAGCTTGGCCTCATCAACAGGAACTAACTAGATATTTGTCATCTTCAGCAACATTTTCCGCGTGTTTAGTTGCGGTGCTGGTAGCAGTGAGGGAACAACACTTGAAGCAACCCGAAACCCTACAAGGTAATGCTACTTTTTAAAGAAGAATGTTCGAAGCAAAACTATTTGACCTTTAAGCATGTTCTTGTTTCTTCATGTAAATTGATTTCCATAAACCATTTTGTTTGATTTGCATACATGAGCCAATGAGCGTTTGTTGCTTAAATTGTGGAACTAATCATATCTGTGTTACTTTTTCTTGTGAACAGGAGGCAGCTCCAGAATCCCACTAGAGCTACCAGATCCCTAAGTACTCTGACAAGGGCAGTTAGACGAGGTTAGCTTCATGATTTGACATGTTAGGCTGTAAAAGAAGAGCTTTCACTGCAGCTACTAATACTGTAAACCTTATGCAGGTGGAGAAAGCACTGGAATAGATGTCAATGGAAATTCTTATGATCTGACCACAAAGTTGCTTCATTTGGCTTGGCACCCATCTGAAAATCTAATTGCATGTGCTGCAGCCAATAGCTTGTACATGTACTATGCATAAACAAGCAAAATGAACAGAGCGACAGTTTTTTTTGGTGGTTGCTCCCGGTGAGAAAGACACGTTTAGCCCCTGGTGGATTGAAGCCAGGAGTTGCTGGAGATGGTGTATCTTGTGCCAGTCGGATGCAGTTCTTTTCGGTGCCATATAGAGCTGTCCAGAGTCCAAGAGGAAGTGACTCGATCATTCCCGGGAAGCAGCTTTGATTCTGATTAATTTTTTTTGTGGGGAAAGGCTTGTCTTTCCCCCATAGGTTCATTTAGATTTAAAGATAAGGTCCTAGTTTGACAACATTTGGGCAATCTGTAGTAGATGTTAAAGGGGATGACGATGATCCACCGTTGTATTCATGTTGGGCATGGGTTTGTAACTTCAGGGTGGCTGTTGAAGCTTTTGATAATTTATCTTACATACAGATCGACCTTTTTCCCCCCCTCTTATGTGGGAAACCTTATTTTGAAGGAACGCCGGGTCGTCATATTTAATGCGAACCCTAGAATAGGTAATATACTTTGTCATTTTATTGTATGTACATTTTAAAATAGCTGGAAGTGGATCTACTGTTGCTTAGTTATTATTAAGTATATTCTTTTAGCACGCATGTTAACATGTCCTTGTCAGCTTTGTCATACCATTTCGTCACAGTTTCATCTTGGACTGGAGCATAAGGGCATGTACAATGCAAAGAGGCGTTTAGATGAAAAGAGAAAATTATACAAGCAAGCGCTTCTCCACGATTTTAATCCACAATGCTGAAAATAGTTAATGGCGCTTATGTTGTGGCCATTGTGTTGTGTGCGGACAGAATTTTTTGCATGCAGAAGGAATCACGCAAGAGACGTAGGTCAAGCATCGCTGCCTCGCGGTCGCGGAGCGTCGAAGCCGACCACAAGCGCCCGCTCTATAGTCCATGGTGGCAGAAAAATGATTTAACAGACCCATAATTGCTCATTAGCGCCCAACGTTGTACAAGGCCTAAGTTGGCGAGTGCTTATTCTCTTAATAGGAGAAAGAGTAGTCACTAGCGACGAGCAAATAGCTACTCTATTTCACGTATCCTAAGAGCATGTGGGTCTAGCAGCATAAAATAGTCTTTTTTCTTATCTCTCACCTCCACATCAGCTAACTACGTAGCTAGTACTAGATATTACCATTGCGGACGCCCTTACCGCATAGTTTAACTTCGATCCGCGGTGGCTTCCGGTTTAAGAAGATATCCTCACGCAGATCGAGAAAATCCTTAAACCTTTGCTTCATCCATGCACAATGACATTGTAGCTTTTAGAGATGAGTTGGGCAAGCATGTGCTTTGGACAAGGGCCAGATGATGGAGTTTTTTTTACCTCGCATGGTGAAAATCCTCGAAAAACAACGCGCAGGTGTGCCACACTTTGGGCTCGAACCCATGCCGTGAGGGTGCCAATGGAAGTGCTATATCGATCGGTCTAGCATATTTAATATGTTCGAGGCTTTCGATCTGTCTAAGACGAATCAATTCTTGCATGCAATATATTGTGGCGATGATGCTTGGAACACAAACAGATAGCTCGATGATCATCTAACTATTGTTTCAAATTACAAGCCATATTAGTTTTTCATAAGTAACTTGTTTAATTTCAATAGAGGAATTCTACGTCGACTAACTCTAGTTTGTGTTGTCCTGAGAGCAACCACTCAGGTCGGATTACGCATTTGAGGCGTCAGTGAGAAACTTGGTCTAGATCCAATAAAAGTTGTGGCAGAGGAACTTCGTCAATCTGGCCTCAAAAAAGAGTGCGTGGGGGTAGGAACGGGAAGGAAACCTTCTCTTCATAGTCTCGGATTGCAATCCGGCCTCAAGTGGTGATCAATGGGATAGGAAACTACTGAAGCGATGATTGATTTTGCAGTGGAGGTTTCAGGAAAGGGGAAGAATGATTTGTTCACCGCAAAGCAAAGGAACCAATGGTAGGGACAGGTAGGCCGCATGGGAGTCGTGTTCTGCTTGATACATCTAAACTATGCATTTACTTCAACCCACAAGTCTCTTAGGGCTTGTTTGGATGTATATGTATTTACTTTAACCCCACTTGTGTTGAAGTGAGAACTCAAGCAAGGTATAAAAAAACCTTTACCTTCATTGTACCATCAAAAGTCTTTTCGAACATAAAATTTGAGAAAAGGGAAGAATGTTTGGGTATATCCCAAAGTAACACAGAGGTTTATCTCTAAAATTTAAAGTTCATAAAAAGTATCTACAATATTAAACAAATTGTTATTCAAAATATATTTCATAATATTTATATTTAACAAGTCTTGTTTGATGCTAGAGAAAGGTAATAAATGTGTTATTAAAATATATTTTAAAAACATATTCAAGTCATTTATTTAAAAAATTTATGTAAACATAGTTAAAATTAAGTCGTTCTTGAAGAACTTTTATTAATAAAGTAAGCCATGACAAAGAAGTTTTGCATAATTTTTTTATGAACAACCTAAAAGCATATCGCAAAACCTCTCACAACTGCTATATGAATACTTAAATATAATCACTCATACTATGAGAACATCTAAAACATATCATAAAACCTTACATGCATACTCCATGAACATAATATGTAAAATAATAATTGTAATAAAACTAAAATTAAAAGATAAAAAGGAAATAAAATGGAAAATATGAAATAAAACTCAACATATAAAATAAAAAATAAAGTTTAAATGAAAAGAATAATAGAAGACCACACAAAACAAAGGAGAGAAGAAAATAGTAGCAAGCAAAGAGAGAGAAAAAGAGAAAGGAAACGTTATCCTATCTGGCCTGCCTACGTGAGCGGCT
>DXKC01001560.1:0-15372 GCA_031170775.1 Cymbopogon citratus
ATACTGCTTCATAGTACACGTTCCTCTCTGATGCAACGAACCCAGGGCTTGTTATGTCTGTCTCTTTGCATTATTCCTTCAAGGACGAACATTTTCTAACCAGCCAACACAATTCAGATCATGCTGACCCTTTCTTACCCACTCATGCATGCATTCTCAGCATTTGATTCAACTAATTAATTGCCCATTATCATCTTCCTCTTTACAAAAAAAAAACACATTATTATCCTATCCCCAAGCTGCAACTTGCGCTTTAATGTAGCACGCATAATAATTAATCCCCTTCTAAAAAGTGTTGTGACAATATGATCAACAGGAAAGAAAAAGCTGGCATATCTGTTAGTACACATGAACAACCTTTCCCTTGTGATAATTCTTAATTAGAAGTGCTCAAATGCAATGTACTCTATATCCAAGATTCTAAGTAGCTTCAGGGCAAAGCATAATCATGCAAACCGAATACCTTATAATGTGGGTAGTATGTTTCTAGAGTTGACATTTCATTTCCAACAACAGCAACAAAAGGAGTGAAAAAGGATGGGTTTCTATACAATATATTTTCAAAAAAAAAGTATTGTTCATTTTGAAGGACAGTGTGAATGCGAGCTCGGTTATAGTGGCCCAAGGCAACCAATCAACCTAATTAAGCAAAAAAAATTATAGAATAACAAACTAAATGATTATATGTACAACAAGTAAACAAAAAGAGAACAACTTGAATTAAAATCCAGATACTACCAGCACAACTTTGCCGCCCCCAACAACACCGGTACGTACTGACCACTTGCAATGATCATCGTCGACCTAAACTGTTTTTGTGCAAAGAATGGTCGTCATCAGCAGCATTTGGTAGACATTATGGCAGATATTTAATTTAGAAATAATCAAACAACCCCACCCAAGCTAAGCTTTCGTGATGTCTGTAATATGTGCGCAACTGTAGCATGCAGCAGCATGAGACAAAAGGGCGCATATGTCAATCACTCGCTGTCGAGCTAGTGGCCATGGTGAGTATCTAATACACTTACTAATCTCTGCTGCCTGTCAATAATGGTTTAGTATTACTGCCGTCAGTGATCAATGCCTAATTATATATACATAACAACCAGATCGATCATGCACACAGCCCAGGCTTCAGATCAAATATTGCAGATTATTAATTCATATGCATACGTCACAGCTGCATATTTTGTGTTCAGGCATGCAAGTTGCATTTCGCATTATTAATATATAAGCAAATTTATTTTGTTTTCAGCATGGTTGCCAGTTATAGGGTATAGCTTCTGTATCTGTCTTGTACATTGGAGTAGTATATACTAGTATATATACATCTAACTCATGCACCAAATTGATGATAAACAAAGAGCTGTGTACAAATATATTATATATGTTAGATTAGTTGTGGATACAGACAGAGGCCGCCATAAGTTTGTCGTATATGCAACAACCCTATCTCCACACATGCATAAACCAACTTAACAATTGGGGAAGAACAGAGGTCAAGAGAATATAGCTGGCTGGCGACAGAGTGATTGCACAGAATTCCTAATATTGGTAATTCTGGGCATATATATAGTTAATTAATATATCCAGAGGAATGGGACGGCTCACCTAGAACAATACAATTTCTCTTACCCAAGATTCGAAGCAGGATCACTCAACAATATTTACCTTTGTTGGTCATGCATTGCATATACAATCCCCCCGCACTTGGCCACTTGTGCTAGATTTGTACATATACATTTTTCTGTTCTGTTAAATACTACGTACTACATCAGATTTCCAAATGTAGATCCTTTAGGACATTGACACAATATCCATGACACTTTGACTTGTATTTTTTTTTAAAAAAAAAGAAAAATACCATTTTGATTAGTGAAAATGCATGTGCTGTTACAAATGTAAGGTAGTTATGTCATAAGTCAAAATTCACCTACTTTGTTCAAGTTTCCAGAAAAATACTAACCTATGCAAATCGAATTACTTTCATTAAATCCAACATGTCTTAATGCATTGCATATGGTAACTTGTGCATGCCTTTGTTCAATTGGATCCTTTGAAGAACCAAATCACTGACATTGAAAGGTAGGTTTTGTACATGCTTAATTACTATGATACTTTCATAGCTCATGTTGGTACTGAGACCAGGTGGAGTGCAACTTCAATTCTCGTACCTCATCAAGTTGAGGTGTCTTTTCTTGCTTACTCTGACCTCTCCTCTTCATAGGCCTTAACTCATGTGACCTGTAGTCAAAGCTAGCCAAAAGAACAACATCGGTGCCATAGAACAGAAAGAACAAGGGTAAAGTCGATCAATCGGTAGCGGTCATTTGAATCTGTAGATATTGGCCAAAGACAACTCGGCTACACAAATTGGCCAGTAAAGTTCTTCACAATCAACCGAAGATGTCGGTTGAGGCCTTATAGTATATATATGCAACCAAGGCCCTTTGAATCTAGCTAGGCGCTCAATTGTGGGTGTGTGCCACAACAACCCAGTTAACTCGATTGTGATTATCATAAAAAAAAGGAATTCCTTCCCTATAATTTGAGTGTTGGTATTTTTGATAATTCCTTCCCTATGATAGGAAAGGCCATGGAGGCATGGAGCCAGCTGTCCACCACCGGGTCGCGTCGCAGAGGCTGCCCGTGCACAGATCCAGGCAGGCAGCCTCTGGATAGATCACTCCATCCCCCGACCAACATGGAGTAGAACAAGCTTGGAGAGAGACTCATTTTTTTATTTGGCCTGTAGAATGGAACGAGTTGATCCATCTCACTACATGAGAATGTGTTGGTTCCACCAAAATTCATGGGGTGAACCCATAACGCATCACCTCATGGAGTATTTTTTTTTTCCACAAACCAACACCATAAATAGAAGAAATTTCAACATTATGTGTTTCCAGATCGATATATCCATGAATTTCTAATTATATTTATATCTTTCTGGAAGACAGTTAAGTTGATCAAGAGCCAGTATAAGTAACATGCTTGCTGTAAATTCGTCCAGCCACTACGGGACCTAATAAGCTCCACCAGTACACATCTACTGATAACATACATGGACGATATGAGTACACAAAGTGACATTCATGAATACATAAAGCACATTCATGCCCACACTGTAACAATGGATGGTGACCTCCACCAAAAGTAATTGAAACACATTATATAGGTTTTTTCTCATTAGAGTAGTTGTATAAGACTGGATCATGACTAGCACAACCAATTGGATCCATGGTTTGGTATCTGGTGTACACTTGCACTTGGTCGCATGCATCCTACTAGCTACCTCCTCCAGGCAGGGAGAATGTACAGGGAAGCATATGCCTCCTGTCTGTGCATATATGTTTATTTATATATATACATATGCACTGAAGGCCGAGGCAATGCAGTACTGCAGTCAGCCAGTCACACACACACGACTAGCAGGCAGCACGCAGCACCAACTAGCCTGTCTGTGCTTGCCTACAGCGCGCAGCAGTAACCAGACAGAGTAGCAATGGTGCGGAAGCCGATCCACGGTGAAGCCGGCGCCAATGGCGCGGAGGCGAACAAGGAGAGGAAGGGGCTGTGGTCGCCGGAGGAGGACGAGCGGCTCTTCAACCAGATCACCTACCACGGCGTCTCCACCTGGAGCTCCGTCGCGCAGCTAGCAGGCAAGATTCAATTCTCAGATTTCATTCCAGTGATTGGATCGGACAACACAGTACGTGTGATTGATCTGTTCTTGTTGAATGCTAAATTGCTAATGAATGTGCAGGGCTGCGGAGGAGCGGCAAGAGCTGCAGGCTGCGGTGGATGAACTACCTGCGCCCGGACCTCAAGAAGGAGCCCATCTCCAAGCGCGAGGAGGAGACCATCATCTCCTTGCAGCAGTCGCTTGGCAACCGGTGGTCGACGATCGCGGCGAGGATGCCGGGCAGGACGGACAACGAGATCAAGAACTATTGGAACTCCCGCATCAGGAAGCACCGCCTCAACGCCGCCGACGACGCCAAGGCTGGCCGCGACGGCCGTGATGGCACCACCGAGCCAGCGCCGGCTGCCGCGGCAGGGAAGGAGGATTCGGCCAATGCTGCGCCGCCGGCGGCTCAGCCTACGCCTATCCCGCCGCGGTTCCCTGTGTTTGGGTGCCAGCTGCTCGACCTCGACGGAGCCGCCGGCGGCGGCGGCAGTGGCGAGAGTCCCCAGTCGTCGACTACTACTAGCACGCAACAGAACACAGGTGACGAGAGCGAGGCGAGCGTCGGCGGCGACAGCAACATGATCCATTTCCTCTCGTTCGATGATCTGGATTATTATCCCGGGGATTTGCTGGATGTGCCGGGCGCCATGGACGCATGGGAGAGCGAACTGTACTCTGCGAATTCGATGAGCTCGTTCTGTTGATCCACTGCCAATAATTGCATAAAGGACAACCATAGTCTTGTTAATTCCCGCCAATCATATAGGCTGTACGAATTATATTCATGTGAAAATTTCGCTGTGGTTTTTCAGACAAGGAATCCATGATGACTTGTGGGTTGTGATGTTACTCCAAAAGAAAGATGACTAGGCTAGGAAATTATAGTGTCGGGGTGGTAAAAGCAAATGACCAATCAATTGTCTATACAATGCGCAGCCCCATGCACGGTAAGATCCGTCCAAAGAAAAGAAGTAAAAAACACAATTTTAACATACAAGAAGTACCGAGTAGAACCGATTCAAGTTTGATCAAATTTATATAAAAATAGTTAGGCCTTGTTTAGATTGCAATTTTTTTGCAATTCTGACATCACTTTAGTACTTTCGTTTGTATTTGGCAATTAGTGTCCAATCATAGACTAATTAGGCTCAAAAGATTCATCTCGTGATTTACATACAAACTGTGCAATATTTAGAATTTGGAGGAGAAGTAAACAAGGTCTTAACTAACATATACGATATCAAATATATACTATTAAATTATGGATTGTTCTAAATTTATCTTCTATTTTTAATTTTAATCAAACTTGGACCATTTGATTATACACGAATAAGTCGGCTTATCAGCTGCAAAAACCATCAGCCAGATAACCCCTTGTGGAGGTGTTACGATTTTAGCTTTAATTTTGGTAGATGTACATTGCTAGTTAATTAACTAGTAATCATCGACAACCGACCAACATTGTTCCTCTTACCTTGAGTCACACTCTAGAATAAACTTAGCTTCTGGCCTGGTTGAACTACACGCAAAGCAGCGAACACATATATATTGGAAAGCATTAATTGGGGCTTATTAATTACTGAGTTGAACAGTAATGAGACAACCTATGCCCTGTTTGGTTCCCACCAACTTATGCCTAACGACTAAAAATAAGTCACTTTAGTGACTTTAGTGACTTATTTGCCAAACAGAAGGACTAAAATGGGACTAAAACACATAAGTTTCAATAGCCCATTAAGAGATACTAAAAGATGACTAAAAGTTTTAGTCCACTTTAGTTTTAGTCCTGTAAACCGAACAGACCCCTAGAATGTATCACGACTTATGACTACTAGTTTTTGATAAACTTATGACTACTAGTTTTGTGTAAGCTTTTTGCAGTGCCGCCTGCTATGTACCCCTCCATTCCAAATTGTAAGTCATTCTAAGAATTTTAGAGAGTCAAAGTTTCTAAAGTTTGACCAAATTTATATGATAAGATAATAATAATTAGGATGTCAAATAAATATCATTGGATTCTTAGTTAGCTATATTTTCATAGTATATCTATTTAATTTACAGATCTTTGTTATTCTTTTAATAATCTTGGTCAAACATGAAAATGTTTTGAATCTCTAATATTTTTGGAATGATTTATAATTTGGAAAGGAGGAATTATGTAAGTAATACTGCAAGAAAGAATTGAAGCAGCAACACACGTAGCTGAGAATTGATACACATGCATATTTGTTTAAAAAAAGATCTGATATCTGCTGATGAAAGAATTTATGTGCTTATATATAGTCTCTTTGTTCTAGAATATAATGCATTTTTGCCGTTTTCAGAAAAAATAAGAGAGAGAGCAATAGACGCATGTACCCCTCACTTAACTTTCTAATTTGTTAAAATCCGATCCTATTCCGCTTCATTAAAGGGTGCAATGTAAGTTTCCTTCTAGAAAATATGGAAAGCACTCAATTAGCTTGCCAAATATTATCCTTATCAAAGGAAATATTATCTTATTGTTCCCAAATACATTATATTTAGAGACCCCCAAACACTAGGATGCAATATATTTCAAGACGGAGGGAGTACACGTTAGCGCGCCGTGGATCGACATTTGATAGCGTAGTCGATGGACGGCTGCTAGCATACTAGTAGCACTATAGGCCGCATGAATAATATCAGTCAGATAAGACACCTAGTTAAACTTAAACATATGACTCCAGCAGACTATATCTATACTAAAGGGATCCAGGCATGCATCCACAGCAGCCAACTATCGGTCTGCTGGCTATTGATCGGAGGAGTCGCCGTCGATCGTCGGCGCGACCACGGATGGTGCATGGCTGATGGCAGCGCTGGAGGAAAAGAAACTATAGTAAAGCTAGCTAGCTAGCGCACATCCGCATGCACATGCAGCACGAGGGAGAGAGATTAATTAAATTAATTATCAGCTATCGTGCGAGACTGCAGACGACGACAGAGAGCAATAAGGTTCGTTAATGTCTTGTGTTTATCAGTATATATGCCCAAGCCCATGCCCTAGCCTTGCTTTCCAGCAGATCAGCAGCGAGAATGTCGTCGGCCGGATCGGGATCGGATCCATCGTCGCTCCGATCCAGCCTAGCTATTAGCTAGCTAAGCCATAGCCGCCGTCCTGCCTGTGCAGGCTTGCAGCTCATCTCGTAGCTGAATATATGAATCGCATTCGTGTAGTACGTACTACGACGTACTAGCTAGCAGTAGAAGACGAGACGGGATCAGTCAGCCAAGTGGTCATTAACATTTGAAAAACAACGTAACCCACTCATCGATCGGCCATATCATCAGGACTCATATCAGTCATGCGAAGCATGTGCCCCATATATACATCCATCCACCACCCACAGCTGGACTGGACTGTCGTCGTTGGATCGGACTCGTGTCCAGTTACACTGCATTTTGGATGAACACGCGCGCGTGCGTAGCTAAGAACAACGACTGATGACTGATGAGCGATGACCAACGAGCAATGACGACTGGGCCCCTTGTTGTCAATCAAAAAGAATAAAACGATGATGATTGATGACTAGCTAGGTGCATGCTAATTACTAATAAGCTAGCAGTAGTACGGCTAAAAACACATAATCTAAGTGCTCTAGCTACATAGCTGCTGACATCCTGACAGTAACTGTTATATAGCTCACGTTGTATTCGTGGTCAATTCATCCATCACACGTACGTACGTCGCGTAATTAATTCTCTATAAATCCTGCTGAAGAAGATGGATCTAAATCTATGATTTGTTGTCCTCTCCACGGTTAATTAAAACTCGCCATTAGGAACGTAGCGACTATGAAAATCACGTGCATGTAAAGGTCACTGTCGACTCTTATCTACCTGCACTGCACCTCGCTCATCTGCAGACTGCAGTAGAATCAATCAGCTATGGACTACGGTGTGGTGGCCTGGGCTCACATTCGGAATGCAGCTGAGTCAGTTGGGCTCCAACGCCTGTTTGTAAATGGGCCTAATCAGAACGCGGATAGTCGAGCCGACCTGCCCGAGAAATAGGATCACCGCATGGGCCTAAATCGGCCTAGCAGCTGAGCGATCGCCTAAGAGCAACTCCAACCCAAGCCTCTACTATGCCTCTATTCTAATTTTGGGGACTCGAGAAAAAAATTCACTCCAATGGGGCTTCTATTTTAGCTCTCATTTTAGGAGAACTCCTAAATTTTAGTTCAAGGCCCCCAGAAACAGGAGGACCCTATTTGAGGGGAGCATTGATAAGGTCTTGAGCTGGAGTTGGAAGCAAATTTTGGTCCCTATTTTTTCAAGGCCAGCATGCAAATGGAAAAAATAGGGGCCTAATTTGCATGCTTGGGCTGGAGTTGCTATAAGTAACCAAGGAATGCGATCCATGCTCCTGCAGGTTCGGATTCTGCTCATCCGGCTCTACTAAGGCCGACTCCAACAGAGTAGCCATTAGCTGACCCATACATAAAATATATTGCATACAGTGTTTTTGAGGTACAAAACATGCTTCCAACAGAGCACCGAAAAGAGGACCGATTTTGCTACCGCAAGAGAGGGAACTCAAAATTGCGTTGCTCTTTCTCCTCTACCCAATCATGTGCTGTCAGACAACTGTGGGCCCACGACGGGGAGCCGCCGGCGACGGGGCACTTCGCAAGCGCATCTAGAAGCTCCATTTTCTCCGAGGAAGCGAACCTTCCCTTTCCCCATCCACAGATCCGGCCCTCCGCCGCTGCCATGGCCGCCCACCGCCTCCTCCTGCTCCTCGCCGTTGTCGCCGCGTCCTTCCTCGCCGCCGACGCGCGGCCATGCCCCCACACCTTCCTCGTCGCCTTCCCGGCCGATCCCAACCCCAACCCCAGCAGAGGAGGCGACGGCGCCGTTGGCCACCGCTTCGGCGTCCCCCACGTCGCCACGGTCGTCACCGTCTTCCGCGTCCGCCGCCTCAGCCCGCATGTCCCCCACGACGGCTACCGCAGCCACCACCACCCCCACCTCCACAACATCCCCGCCAACGTCCAGATCCACCGCCCCGACCTCCCGCGCCCCGCCACGGTCGCGGCCGCCGCCGGGCCTCATGAGCGCGCCAGGGACATCCTCATGGTCTTCGTCGGGCTCCTCTTCGGCGTCGCCTGCGGCGCGCTCACCGCGGCTCCGTGGTAGGTAGGCAGGCGGCGGAATTTGGAGGAGGCGAGATCGAGATTTTGTGTGGTCCTCGTTTGCGTTCACGGTTGGAGAAAGGTAAGTTTTGGGTGGGGTACTTTTTCCTGTGCACGAGCCAAATTCTAAAATAGGTGTGGTATTTGGGTGTTTATTGTTGGAGACAGCCTAACCAGTGAACGCTAATCTAAAAAAAAAGTAATCATCAAACTTTTGTTAAAATTTAAAACCATCAAACTATATGACATCATTCGTGACAATACCTTTTTGTAAAAATAAATATTTACAATTTCTCACAGTTGGAAGGTTATAGAGTTTTTCTTTTTTGCGATTCAGAATATAAAGTTATAATAAAGTTATAATACTCGTAACTTTTGTCCATAACATTTTACTTGGCACATAATATAGTCCTTTACGTAATCTTATAGAGAAGTTATCATGAAAATTTTTCTATATGTTCTCTGCAACATGGTTCTTGTTCATAATAACTATCGGTGGCTAAATCTAGCATCAAAAATTTTGAACATAAATTTTCTAACTAAACTTTTATATAAAATAAAGTTTATTAATACCATAACTTATGCACATGAGTGCTTTTTGGTGTACGTCTTTTAGAAAAAAAAAACTGTATGCAGCTTATCCAGTATAACTTATTACATAATTTCTTTTGGACAAACTTCTCAACCCGGCCAAGAAGAGACATGGAATGGAATCATGGATAGAAAAAAAGGAAGAAAAAATAAAAGGACAAAAACTGAGGAAACATAATGGACCTATAGAATCGAATACCATGGCCGTGGAAGAGCGACCTCTAATTAGATAATTCATTAGGCCTGCAAGCATACCATTAGTCAACCAAAGTGGTACGTAGTGTGGTATATAGTGGTATTGGTAGTGGTAGGAGCGACCAAATAGGATTAAAATTTAGAAGAAAGTGGGTGACACTCCACCTCACTTCAGACTTCACTCCAAATTTTAAGTTTTAAATTTGCCTCGTCGTATAATTGACGTCCTAACGAACTCTCAAGCAAACCTTCTATAAAAAGCCATGGCGATGGTGACCAGAGCATTCACTGAGCCCACACAGAGAGAGAGACCTTTTACAAGCTAATGGCACTTTTCCCTTAATTCTTGGTGCACCCAGTGGTTGTTGAAGCCATTGCACAATTGGACTGATTACAAGCGGACGCAGTCGCTATATTGTATAGGGTAAAAATTCAGTGGCATACTTTTAATCATCACCGGAAGAAGAAAACATTACAATACTGGCTTTGCTAGAGTTGCTCTTTTGTATTCACCTCAACTAGAAAAAACTTATGAGGACACATGAGTTTTATGAAAGTGTCGTTTTTTTACTTCGAAATTTTTTTACTTTACCACTCATCTTATTCAATTTTTTATATAAATATTATTTACTTCGTTATGACATATCTTATTATTAGAGATACTTTTTTTAATAATTTATTGTTTTATTATTTATATAAATAATATAAATAAGATGAATGGTCAAATATGAAGTCTAAATAAAAAGGATATTTTTAATGGATGGACTATGGAGAGAGTACGTCCACTGTATTAGAGTTCTAGCTTTCACCAAACACGCAACAGTAGGTGGTGATAGTGACCCGGTGTGAGTGACACGCCACTCCACCTCACAACAACTAACTGACAAACATCCTAGAAGCCCATGGTGCTAGAGCATCATCAAGCTTTATGACACTTCCCATGATTCTTAGTGCTGAAAGTCGTTGCCATTGCACAGAAGTTAGGCCAATGACAGCTAGGACATGCCCGCTATACTCAAAGTTGGACCAGCCTGGTTCATGATGATTCAGAAAACGGATTTGCTCACCAACAGAAAAGAGAAAAGTAGACCGCCTACAACGCAAAATGATTCTGCACTTCTGCTCTACCAGTTTGTAGGCCAAAACTAGCCAAGATTCATAGCGTGGGTGGCCTGCAGCTGCAGAGCGCCGAGAAAAGACTCTGCCGTGAAGACAGAGGGAGAGACCGGGAGCAATGGGTTTCGGCGTGACCCTGCTCGACGGGATGCTCCGGCGCATGTTCACCTCGGCTGGCCTCCGCGCAGGCTCCGCCACGGTGGACGCCGATGACGACACCACCATCCACTACTGGGCCCACCGGTCCCTCCTCCAGCCACCGCCCTCCGGCTCAGAGCAGCGGCCACCGCCGCCGGTGGTGGTGCTGATCCACGGGTTGGCGCGGCCGGACCCGACGTGGCAGTGGGCGACGCAGGCAGGGCCCTTGTCGCTGCACTTCCACCTGGTGGTGCCGTCGCTGCTCCTCTTCGGCGCGTCCGCCACGCGCTCGCCGGCGCGGTCCGACGCCTTCCAGGCCTCGCCGCGCTGCTCTCCGACAAGCACCTCCCGGGCCTCGGCGCCGGCCGCACCGTGCACGTGGTGGGCACCAGCTACGGCGGCCTCGTGGCGTACCACCTCGCCCGCGAGCTGGAGCAGCGGCAGCAAGGCGACGGCGTCCGCGTTGGCAAGGTGGTGCTGTGCGACTCGGACGCGTGCAACGGCGCCGAGGACGACCGCGCGCTGGCGGCCAGGGCCGGCGTGGCAGAGGTGGCGGAGCTGCTGGCGCCCGCCGACACCCGGGCGCTGCGCCGGCTCATGGCGGTCTCCGCCCACCGCCCGATCAAGTTCCTCCCGGAGTGCCTCCTCCGCGACATGCTCCGGGTACGTACTCAGATACAGTTTTGTTAAAACTGATGCGTCATACAATCCACTGAACACTGTATATTATATATAACTGTCTTTAGATACAATGGAAAATTTTTTACATCAAACCATGCGCTATATGCAGAAATACTTCGCGGGCAGGAGGGAAGAGAAGATAGCGCTCATCAAAGGGATCACCACCGGAGAAGGCTTCGAGCTTGCTCCGCTGCCTCAGGTACTGTCAAATAAAATCACTCAACACTGAACATCAGGACATGCACACCGAGCTTTGCGCCACTACAGCTACGTGTGAACTATCATGAACACAAGCACATCATCAATTCATCTTGCAAATGAGTTGAGCTCAAAATGAACTGCAGGAGGTGCTCATCATCTGGGGAGAGTTCGACCAGATCTTCCCAGTGGACAAAGCACACAAGATGAAAGAGTAAGTTCCTGCTGCTCAGAGCTGAATTTCATCCGTCCATTTCTTCAGCAATCAGTCAGTCAGTACTCAGTACTCTTGCGGCTTCTGAACATTTGGTTTTCCAATTCCAACACAAGTCAACTGGCATGTGCAGGAAGCTCGGGGAGAAGGCGACGGTGAAGGTGATCCCCAAGACGGGGCACCTGCCGCAGCTAGAAGACCACAAGCTCTTCAACCAAATCCTCCTCGACTTCCTGCTGCACCCATCCGCTTCTGCATCCAACGGCAGCCACGGCGCCAAATAGTTCGGCTTCTTCTTGGTTATCCATTATCCTGCTGCGCGCGTTTTCTGCGTTCTTCTTTGTTGTTGGTTAGTCCGGAGCAAGCTGGTGGAGTGGAGATGCGGCCTTTATTTCACTTTGTTTTGTCTCTCTTTTGGCTTCTCCGAGCTGGTTTTCAAATACAGAGGCAATGCAGATTGCTGTATCTAACAAGGTGTAAGGATAAAGGGTGGAGCCATATTCTTTTTGTTTCTTTGTATCGAATGTCTTTTCCCTCGTTTTGCAAGCGGATGAACGCTCTGGATTTATTATTATATCACAAAATAGCTGTACTTCAGGAGGTTTCGCCACATATCTGTTTCAACTTGGCGTACAAGAGCGCCCCATTCCACCACCACCAGTAGCTATCACTAACCACACAGTAGTTGGCGCTTGGCGGTGACCCAAGGAGCACAACCACTCCACCACACTTCACTTTCGACAACCCAATGACAAACAAACACTCTAGAAACATATGGCGCTAGATCATCCATCGGGCCCACAACAAGACCTTCTAGAAGCTTTATGCCACTTCCCATGATTTGCTGACGCCCGCTATAATCAAAGTTGGATCGGCCGGCTTCCTTTAATCATAACGGATTTGCTCACCAACAAAAAAAAAAAAAATAGACCTCTCCCTCAAAAAAAAACAAAAAGAAATAGACAACCTACAGCGCAAAATGATTGTTCTGCTCCAGTACCAGTTTGTAGGCCAAAATTAAACTAGCCAAGATTCAGAGCGTGGGTGGCCGGCAGAGTGCAGAGAAGACTGTGTCGTGAAGAGAGACCGAGGCAGGTGAGGTCCAAGGCCGGCCGGGAGCAATGGGTTTCGGCGTGGTGTCCCTGCTCGACGCGGTGTTCCGGCGCATGTTCACCTCGGCCGGCCTCCGCCCAGGCTCCGCCACGGTGGACGCCGCCAACGAGACCACCATCCACTACTGGGCACATCCGTCTCTCCTCCATCCACCGCCCTCCGACGACTCCGGCTCCGACCAGCAACCGCCGCCGCCGGTGGTGGTGCTGATCCACGGGTTCGGTCCAGACCCGACGTGGCAATGGGCGGCGCAGGCGGGGCCCTTGTCGCGGCACTTCCACCTGGTGGTGCCGACGCTGCTCTTCTTCGGCGCGTCCGCCACGCGCTCCACCGCGCGGTCCGACGCCTTCCAGGCCGCCGCGCTCGCCGCGCTGCTCTCCGGCCAGGGCCAGCACCTCCCGGGCCTCGGCGCCGGCCGCACCGTGCACGTGGTCGGCACCAGCTACGGCGGCCTCGTGGCGTACCACCTCGCCCGCGAGCTGGAGAAAGGCGGTGGCGTCCGCGTCGGCAAGGTGGCGCTGTGCGACTCGGACGCGTGCAAGGGCGCCGACGACGACCGCGCGTTGGCGGCCAGGGCCGGTGTGGCGGAGGTGACGGAGCTGCTCGCGCCAGCCGACACCCGGGCGCTGCGCCGGCTCATGGCGGTCTGCGCTCACCGGCCGGTCAAGTACGTCCCCGAGTGCCTCCTCCGCGACATGCTCCGGGTACGTACTCTGTTACAGCTTACAGGTGGCGTAGACGGTAGAGCCCACAAAAGAAAGCACTAGGCTTGGCTTGTTAATAATAAATAACGGTAATTATATAGCCTTCAAAAAAATAACGGTAATTATAAGAAGCAAAAGCAAAGATTTGGCGGCAAATCCACATCCGCGAGCGAACACCGACAGCTCAAATGCTCAATCATGATCGCGTTCGCGTAAAGCATTCGAGTAGTTCGCCAGCATGACGCAAGCACGGCGTCATATATGTATGTATGCTCTCCTTTCGAGTTTTGTCGACTAGTCCTGGTAACTAATTTCCGAGAGGGGATACCGTCCCTTAGTTTTCTGATAACAAGAAAGAGAGACTCTTCTGCTGAAATGTGTAAAACAATCCAATGACGCTGTGTATAAATACAATTTTTTAGATAATGAAAAAGTCCTAAATTCAAACATATATGCAGAAATACTTTGCAGACAAGAGGGATGAGAAGATAGCACTCATCAGAGGGATCACCACCGGAGAAGGCTTCGAGCTTGCTCCGCTGTCTCAGGTATTGTCCAAAACCACTCGCCTCTGAACTTTACAAACTTTAGAACATGCACATCGACTAGGTGACTACAGTTACGTGTGTATTATAAGGTTTTTTTTTTCTAAGGTACACCTAAATGACTGTGAGCCGTCCATTCGTTTCAATCGGACAGTTTTGGTCATTTATTACCTCGTAGGAGGTAATATATTTATTGATTTTTTATTTTGAAATAAAAAAGCTAAATAAGGAATATTTCAGATATAAAGATCTTATCTTAGTTTTGATTGATGCCTGTGTGATTTGTCTCCTTGTCACGCACAAATCTTGCATACGTGTCCATGAGGCATTGAACGTATCGTGTGATCCAAAGTACTTGAACCCAACGTATTTGAAATTTATGTGCATAAGTGCCAAACGTGTACATGTCCAAAGTACAAAATCTTTTACGTGCGCATGAAACATTATGCATTCACTTTATGTGCTCAGTATGTAATAACTCTATAGTTCATTAGAAAGCTACTCGATTATATAATATAATTTTAATCGATTCAATATTTTGCAATATATTTTTTTATCGCCAAAATTCACGGCTCAACTAATATATACGTTGATTATTGATTTTTCATACACATATCGTATTTTTATAACTAAATATGTAATATTCTTCATGCAAATGACAAAGGGAAGGAACGATGCCCACAGAAGGAAGGGTGCCGGTGCTTGTCTGATGTCTCCCGTGATGAGGCGCCATTGACAATGTGTTTCCTTTTTTTTATTAGATTAATTAATTTATTAATTCAATAATTCTAGAAAATCAATGGTTGAGATTTATTTAAGATATTATCTCCTAGAAAGTAAAATGTGTACCGTAGCATTGCCTGTTGTCAAATGCCAACATCGATCAAAGCGATCCATCCTCTATATATATATTATATGTGTTGAAGACAACTAACCAAGATGTCGTCCGAGCTACCAGAAGAAAAAATGTCCCAAAGGTTGTCCATAATTTTCCGCTCCTCGTCACGAAACATGTCCTAAAATAACA
>DXKC01001562.1:0-12043 GCA_031170775.1 Cymbopogon citratus
GTCGAGCAGGGTCTCGATGGAGATTGCCACCTGAGCGAGGTGCTCTGGCACGACCTGCAACATCTTCCTTACCACCTTAGCGTCGTTGACGTCGTCGCCGAGAAGACGTAGATCAGCGGCGAGCCCGGTGATGCGGTTGCGAAATCTTCCGCGGTCTCCGCCTCCTTCCACACTAGGGCGCTGAACTCATGCCGAAGCTGATGCGCGTTGGCCTCGCGCACCCGCTGAACGCCAACACGGATCAGCTTGATTGCCGTCCACGCTTCCGCTGCCGTCCTCTTCTCACGAAGACCTGCAAGCATGTCAGCTGGTACGGATCGTAGAATTGCAGCGAGGGCCAGACGATCATGACGGTAGCTGATCTCTTCGTCTTCCTCCGGCTCGACGGTGTACCGCCATCCTGCTGCCTCCAAATTCACCTGCATCAACATCGCCCACTCCTGATAGTTGGTGTGTGTGAGCATAGGGAACTTAGTGCCGGCGTCCTTCGCGTTGCGATGGATCACAACTTCGCGGCGTTGGCGAAGGTGAGACGCGACGTCCTCGTCGCTCTCCACGGTGACCATGCGGTGAAACAGACTGGTGGTCCATCCCTTCTCGTAACACAGATCTGATACCAAATGTCAGAAAAAAATCTCTTTCTGGCAGCGTGAACTTGCTTAAGATGCAAACAAGAACAAAGCACGACACAAGTAATTTTGGTGCTGTGCAAACCGCTACAGCTTTTGATGATATATTAGCATCTATTTATACATGTCTCTTGACCCTAAAATAGGAAAGCTAATAAAAGGAAACAAAGAAGCAAGCTAATCTTGCGTCAGGACTAAGGAACAAGCAAGCTAGTCTTGCCATACGTGCATGCCACGTACATATACCATACATAGACTTTCTAAAACAAACTCTACGCTATCTTCTTAATGAGAAAGGTAACGACGGAACTCAGGTTTACATTGCCTTGCTTACAAGGAAGCCACACGTCGCAGTACAGCCATCATCCCCGTCTGAATAGTGTTGATGAGAGACGTTCGACTCACATGTGGAGCTTCCAAAATAAGAGTTCACGGCAGGCTACCCTGATCCCTCGCAAGAAATCGAACTATGCGGTACTCCAGTCTCCTTTACGCAGTGCCATCCTGAGGAGCGTTGTGCCACGACACCAGCTAGTGTCGGAAGCTAGTGTTGGATGAATAGCCATGAAAAGCAAGACTGCATCAGAGTAGCTCCCAGAACGACACCAGCTTAAACGAGAAGCTATATCTAGGATAACTATGGTGGCTGCTCCCGTCATGCCTCTCATTCCTAGTCGAGCTCACGACCAACCTCCAATCCTTCCTCTTGTATTTGGTTTGCTTGTCCATCATTGTGTCCTTTGGCTTCCTACTAATTAAGCTAGAGTATGTCCATGCGAGTGATACCAGAATGAACATATTATATATCCGGTGTGTGTGGGTTCATGTGTTTACATTTAGTTCTTGTGAAGACGATATATCATCGTGACTCGCATGCACGGAAGATATTAACATTGAAGACGACCTTGTCCTCGCTTACTTTGATTTGGTATCTCAAACAAAGTGATGAAGGTGATCTGGTCAATCCTCCGCATTTATGTTCTTGGATTTGTCCTTTCCAGTATATATGCTTCATCACATCAAGTGTGGATGAAGATGAAGCCTTTCCTGTCATTTATGGCTAGCAACATAATGCCATGTTTATTGCTGCTAATCACAATTCACAATGCCACAAGACCGGGAGCTATC
The DNA here is from genome assembly GCA_031170775.1 of Cymbopogon citratus. Lineage (NCBI taxonomy): Eukaryota > Viridiplantae > Streptophyta > Magnoliopsida > Poales > Poaceae > Cymbopogon > Cymbopogon citratus. The sequence goes on from DXKC01001562.1 coordinate 1,758, forward strand.
ACCATTGTTCACGAAAGGTTAGGGACATTGATATCTGATCTGTTCTGAGAGCCACCCCATCACCGCTGGCTCGATCGATTAGCACTAATGCACAAACCTTGTTAATTTGCTGCCTGCTGCTGGTACTGGCATCTAGGGATCAAGACAAGAAAATTTGGCTTAGGCAGTGGTAGTCTCTGAATTTTAATTTTTAATCAAACTCTAAGAAGAAATATTAAGATTTGTAACACCAAACTAATATAATTGGATACATCACAAAATATATTTTTTTGTATTTTATATATACCTTTTCCCCATAAATACCTGTGTTACTTTTTTTGTAAATACAAGACACAGTGGCACAGAGCTAACTGAAGGCACATGACTCGGATTCACTAGAATTTAGAAAAGACCTTTTTCAAATCCTAGTTTGGTCGACGAAACCAAAAGGGCGGGTCTAGAAGCCGGACCTGAAAGTAATATGTTAGACAACAGTTTGTTTTTTCTGAATGAAGGGTGCTAAGCTTAACATTGCTCATATCTATATCTAATTATAAAGAGGCAAAATTTCAGCCGGTTTTTTGGTTGTTTTTTTGGTCTGGCCTATTTATTGATGTAACTGTAGGATTCGTTTCTTCTTTTCACCTCTACCTCCCTACAATTCACCATAGAGTTGGAGCCCAACACGGGTGATTTCACTTTTTTTTTCCTAGCCGGCATCGTTGGAGAGATGGAGACCAACACGGGTGAAGAAATTTTTTTGGCGTTCTAAACGTCGTCAAAGAGATATGGAGACCGATACAATGATGTGAGATTGCAACATGCAGTAAGACAGTAAACCGAGTCCGTCCTACAAAAGATTGACAATAAAACCAGAGTTTGGATCAAACTGAGATGTGATCGAAACCAAAAATATATATATTGAGATGAATAAAAAATGTATATTTAGAGAAAACGATTCAATATGGTTGGATCATGGGAAGTACGAAGTTTGGATCTCCAAAAGGTTGGAGCAACATGCGGAGAAGCACCAAGTTTGAATTAGAATAAAAAAAGACATTTTATTGTCCACTAGCAAATATGCCCGTGCGTTGCAACGGGAAAAACTATTAACATATCTTAATCCAGTAAGCAATTTAAACATGTTTTTGTAACAAATAAATAATTAAATGTGTTCTAATACTTTTATTCTCATTAATGAAATAAATAAATTATTTTTAAAATAAACATCAACGTCTTGTTAAACATGCTAAATCTATACCTAGTATTATGAAACGTGTCAATGTTAGAAAACGTGTCAATGTTTTGTAACGAAACATATTATTGCATGATCATCTAATGCTAGTTATGTTTGTGTTTGATTTTAACTCGGACCAAGCTTAATTATTTCATTAAATATTAAGTTAAATAAATACATGCATTTGCAATAAAGCACTAATCTCATAGACTATTTATTTATATACCTATTGTGAAGCCGGCGAATATAAAAGCAAACCATAAATCCGTGCACGTCGAGTCACAACAATGTATTTGTAATGGTAAAACATTATTAGATGGGCATAATAAACATGATAAGAAGACAGGTTGATAATTCACGTAAATGAAAGTGTGTGAAATTATTTAGCAATTTTGTTTGATTTTGTTCCCATGAAAAAGAAAAATAGTTTTAGATGCGTGAGTATTAATGGACCAGCACTCGGAAGCTGTAATCGTGGACAATATATCGAGGAGATAGCGTTGGTCTTCACATCCTTTCCTTCGGACTCGGAGTAATTCATCTATTTATCCAGGCTTTTTACGCAGTATTTACAATCTAATTATAAATAATATATTTCAATAATAAAGATCTTTTGTTGGATAAAAACAGGACTCCTTGCCATTTTTAGCCTCGTCGAGTCCGTCCGCTGACCGCCGTAGCCTTGTGGAATTGTGGAGTCTGCCCGCTTTTTATACGATGAAGTGGACTGCAGGCGTGACAATACGTACGCACGAGCCTGTGGCTTTGTAGCCCAAACTCAGTCGGGTTCGATCGGAGCTGCGCTAGGAGGCAGAGCCGAGTCAACCGTCCACGCGTCGTAATTCTAGTGGAAGTCCGTACGACGCCCGGTGTAGACGCCCCTACCCAGTTTTGACTGAAATACGTACAAAGACGGATAGGCAGAAACTTTTTTTTGCCACCAGAAATTTTCCCACTTTATAATTAGGTATAAATTACAGGTTACAATTTAAGCCTTTTCTCCACAAGCTATAAGTTTATAATGAGCTCTCATCAATTTTGTCGACGTGGAGGAGAGAAGGAAGGAAAGAGAAAAAAACTTAAGCTCTTGATTTAGCACCAAGCTAGGTACGTATGCATAGGAAATAGTGGGTCCCAATAGATATGGATGTGAGGAGAAATAGGAGAGAGAAAGGAAATATATAACAATTTTATAAAAAATAATTCTCTAAGAATTGAAGTCGTCTTGAGCCAGGGACCACAGTTTTTACATCGTCCCAAGCGCTTGTAGCTCCTCTCACTGCTCAATTAATTCAACCAGCTGCATGCAGCTTCTCTCACTGGCCGAATTAATTGCTTCTTCATCATTGTGCACGACCCTAATACGATTTCGATTTTTTATGGAGGGAGTATTGTATAGTTTGGCTCTTGTTACTTGGCTATAAGCAAACACTTGGCTCTATTATTGACCATGCCATAGCTAGCTAAATGGTTCTCGTTGGAAACGCCTTAGGATATTATCGAATAATTTGCATGTGGTTTGCCATAACTGGATTTCTGTGGCTTTGGACGGGTCAGAGCTTTTTTTTAATGCGAGGGAATGTATAAATCAGCTGCCATAATCGAACAAGGCCAGCAATCCTCTTTTGCCTTATGGATTCTTCAAAATCCTCGTGCTGTTTTTACAGTACGGATTTTTTAAAAATCCTTACTTGATAGATGGCGCAACTCCGATTCTAGTTGTGCAACAAAAATTGTTGTCACTGGATCTATCCTCTTGTATCTTGCGTTACTTGGTGATCTCAAAATGGATCACAAAACAGCCCATCACTAGGCCAATTCAACAGAGAAGAGGACAATGAATTGAGGCAGATGCATAGGATAGAATCATACAAAATCTGATCTTACTCTTACATCTTATCCTAATTCTTTTTGCCCAACAGTTTGACAAAGACATAGTAGTTTTTGCATAGGGCTACTTTAACAGCAAAATATTTTCCACGAAGAGCTATTCAATCGCCAGCTTCTGTATACCACTATGACCAGCACTTGCACTACTAATGCCTAGCCTTTTCCTCCCTCTGTCGCCCATTTGTATCATCTGGAATTTGAAGAATGGGGGTAAGCACAAATTAAGGGGTTCAGCATGGCAGAAAAACTAAGTAAACTTATGACCTCACCGCTTCCTCTGTGCTCGCCACTTATAAACAGGCTGTGATGTTTGATTATCCGTCTCCTCATCTTCATGGAGTTTCAGTTTCCTCTTGCGTCCAGGTTTCTGAACCAGTATTACATATTATTGAAGAGTTATAAATGGTACAGAATTTTCTGTAAATCTTTAGTATTACAAAACAGACTTTGAATTACCAGCAAAAACTGGCAAGCTGTCTGTAAATTCCCAGAAACTAATTGGTTTACAGAGTCCAGATTAGCCCAATTTTAGCAAGCTGCTGCAGGAAAATGGATGAGTTTTACTGATCTCGCTGTGCTTTAGATTTTACTTTTAAGAGAGAATAATGATAATTTTTATGGCACAAACGCGCATACTATAGCAGTTACCAAGTTAAACTGGAAAATTGCCAGCTTCCAACTTATGCACATTGTATCATTAATTTTCTATTCATATAACATAGTGCATTAGTTTTTTTTTTCCTTGGCTGCCAATGACCCAAAAAACAAAGCTTCCATATGATACTTAAATTTCCTTTCAGAAACATGCTGGAAAGTTTAGCCAGTCTCTACAGTACCACCCTTCTTTTTCCTATTGACTCGAGTGGGCAACACAGAACACAAAATATACCAATAACTTTTGGGGCAGTGTTGTGGCTAACGCCAAGTAAAGGATGGATGCATTCGATCTGATACTGAAGAAGTTATTTCCAGAAATTGGCTGGCAGCAGCACCAGCCGAGTCCATAACGCTTTTATATGGTGTTTCAATTGAACCCTTAAAAGTAGCACCCAAGCAAATTCAAAATACAGAGATGCAATACCTTCAATTCTTTTTGCAATGCCATGTCTGCATACAATTTCTCAAGCTTTTGAAGCCGCTGCTTCCTCTCTTCTAACTCCCTGTACGAAGAGGCTGTTTTCCTGAGGAAAAAAAAACAATAGACAACATGAGAGAGCAGTCAATGAACTAAACTGCATAATAGCATAACCCCATCTCAATCATACATATAATCATACTACCTAATTAAATGGACACACATATATATAATAAGACTAAACAGTGCAATATGACTCCATGAGCATGATGCAATTAAGTGTAGCTACGGAAGTAACACACATGTGCCATATTCCAAAGAGGACAGCATATTACTTCTTTATACGAGAAGGGATGTTGTCAAAACCAGGCATGTTGCTGCTTTGTCCAATCCTTGCTTGTATTTCTTTCGCTTCTTCTCTGAAATAAAACAGCAAGCCACCTAAATGTCAGCACAAGCTTAACCGGTAGATAGTTCCAAACATGGTAAGCAAATGAACTCATTGTCTGTACCTGTCTTCTGCAAAATAAACATGCTTGTTTTGAGGCTTGTTATCCAGTCCATGAAGTGTTGAGCTTAACTTTTCGATTTTCTGCAAAGTGACCCACCCAGATTAAAACATAATAAAACATTCAGCCACAGCCCACAGGACACAAAATTGTAGTTATTTGCTCTGAATACTTTAACCTCATCCGTCATCACAAACCTTTTTCTCACTTTGAATGCTCTGAAGGATATATCCCATATCTTTATTTTTCAATAGAAGAAGTTCCTCTTCTGTATACTTATTGTCTTCAGGCCTGAAATGCATGGCACAGTGAAAACAAAAACACAGGGCAGACCAACCCTTACAATACTAGAGTTAAGAGGAGCCAAGGAGCTACATCGTACATACTTAGGTCTATGAATTCCACCAACGGTCCTACTGTTGATCATTTTAAAGTAGAACTCATCCGGGTTCCTAAATGCTGCCTTCTCCTTCAGTTTCTGCAAATAATTACAAACAGCCCAGGACATTAGATTATGCAGTCACAGCAAATATAGTTAAACTGCTAATACCATGCTCAAAGCATATTCTAAATCTGACACAACAAGCACATCCTAAGCGCTAGAAGCAGGGATTGTACAGAACAAAATCATACCGCGATGGTTGCCTCCTTGATGTGGTAAGCTTTTGCCCGGACAACATAGTCCTTGTGTTTCTCCAAAAGCCCAAACTTCTTCCTCGCCTCCCTGCAGAACTCCATCCAGACCCAAAATCAGCACCCTTCGTTTTCGGAGGCGGCCGTCCAGCGGCGGCGCCATCCTCTCGGATTCGAATGGCAACTGGTAACATCTGCGGGCAGAGGACTTACGGCTGGGAGCGCTCCTTGTGAGCGCGCCGCGGGATCGCATTCCGCAGCGACGACATCTTCCCCTCCTGTCTGCTGCCTCCACTACCACGATTTTGTCGGGCTACTACTACTACACTTCGCTGCCGCGGATATCGTCGGAGGGAGCTGCGCCGGGAGGAAAGGGGAACGGAAATCAGCCGCCGAGGCCGAGCTAGGGTTCGCCGGGTCTGGGGAGTGACCAACTGGTCGGTCGGAGCCCAGTAGCGGCCCAGCGGGTTCAAAGTTTTTGCAGTTGTTGGGCTGAATTTGTTTCGAGCGTGGCCTGTGGGCTGTGGGCTCCTAGCCCATGTCAACATTGTTTCCTCTTTATTTCGGATTTTCTGTTGCCAACCATGATCTTTGCCTGCCTTCCTCTTAAAAAAAGACATTTTCATTGGTTAACGTTAACGAATCCGATGGCTACATGAAGTACGTAGTTCCGAAGAAATTATAATGTCATCAGACCTATTCGATGAGAAGTATTAGCATACCTTAGAAACGTCAAATTTACAATGGCATAGATCTAATTATCTTGAGCATTCCATAACCAGAGCAGAAAAAGGCTCAGATATCAGAAGGGCGAATAGGTGTAACAAGAAAATCATTATATGCACGACTCATATCATTATATTTATGCACGGATCATGCAATATGTGGCGGACGAATGAGTATCTGTGTACTATTCATCTAACTACTACTCGATTACAGACTACAATTCTGATAGGAAATGAATATGCCATGCTGCTGCTATTTGTGTTTCTGCCCAAGCAGGAATTTACAACTAATTGTCAAAACTGTAAGTTCAAAGAACAGCAACTTCCGATTTACAGCATCACTAGTCTACCATTTCTGACGGAAAAGGAGGTTGGAACGGTGACAATTTCATGAGAGACCGAACTGAGTGGCTACTCGCGGCCTCAGATCAGGCTTCACAGGCTTCAGAATCGAATGATCCCCTGTCGGATGGATGACTTCCAGAAGCCGCAGCATTTTTACCGCTGCCATTCACGGTCTTGTTGGTCAGCAACTCGAACACCTCAAACTGTTCGAAGTCAAACACCTCATACTGCTTTAGGCTGAACCTGTTCGAAGTCAAACACCTCAAACATCAAGCGCCGCACGTCAGGTTTTCCGTACACACAGTATGCAAGCCCATGTAGCGCTTGCTGGACAGAGGTCGTTGAAGGATTTCTTAGGCGTCGATTGTGTTCGAATCTGTCTTGCACTGTCTCCCCATAGATAATGTAGTGCTGCAGGTGCTTGTCCCGCAGGTACCGTCCGCAATACTTGTTCATCAACATCCTCCGATGCTTCTCCGCCAGCCACCTGCCCGGTGCATCGAGGTGCTTCATGAGTAGCCTCTCTGCCATTACTAGATCCTGGCCACATAGAAGTTCAGACCTTTAGCATTGCTCTAGCCAATTGAATAGTGGTAGGGCGTGGAAACAACTCTCTGTGCCAGGGAAAGAAGGTACAACATACCTGAATTTTCTGGCCGACATATTCAAGGCGCTCATAACAGAATCTTGGATGCTCAAACTTATGTTTTGACGGGTGCAAAAAGCACAGCTGCAGGGAAACAAAAGACCATGGTGGCCTGTCTAAGTCTGACTTCTCTTATTCTAAATGCAATGGAATACAGAATACGGATAAACCTGAACTCATGTTACAACTGAAAAGTGGTATGTGATTAGCCAGGAAGCAGTTTTACGACTAAGGTGCACACTACAGCAATTAGCCCTTGTATCCAAACAAGCCCTATATTCCCTCATTACAGCTACATATATTATAGTAGTAAAAATGGCATTCCCATGATCAGTCAAAAGGATCTGTATTGTCGACTGTGTTGTTTTCTACAAGTAAGAGTCAAGTTGTGCACTTCATTTCCTTTCTTATTACAATTCTAGCTAACTGCTACAGAAAATATAAATCCAAAAGGCTACTTATGTATCAATTTCCTTTCTGATTGCCACAGAAAGTAGAATTTCAAAAGGCTAACTATGTAAAATATGGGAACATGCTTTGCAGATAGTTGAATAAAATTTTTGAAATAAATGGCAAAAGGGAGAAAAAATGGTCTGGGACGTTGAGTTACCTGAAGACCAAGTCCAAGCTCTACATTCCTTGCTTCTGTGATTTCTAGAATTCTGTCATTCATGGGCAAGGGATATCCTAGGGTATTCATGACCTTGGGTCTACTGTCAAAATCCCAAATATTTCCTCTGAAGCGATGCATGCCTGGTGGCACACAAGCTCGGAAAAGTCTAGGATGAGTAAAAAGAGCATCCGGTGGTGGCTGCATGAGATGTGACAAGATAAGATAGGAGCAAATAGTGAAGATATAGGGAAAAAAAAAATAGTAAGAACCATTACCCTGTAGGCAGCAACATCCTGCCACGTGAGCTGTCTCTTTTCAAACTCCACTGAAACATAATCAACATCCTCTAGTTGACGACGCAATTTTGGCTGACAGCTCTCATCGTCTGGGTCCATCCCAAATGCCTCAAATAGGACACGATAAACTTCAGGCATTCCAAAGCACAAATATATAGCTCCAAATATTGCCCAGAATACAGCCCTGGAACACAAATAGGCATTTTAATGAAGTTCACGAAATAGGCATGCCAACCAGCAGCACAAATCCCTACACGAAACTGAATCAGCACACATAATTGTGCTACTAAGTTTTGCACAGTGGATTAACTCATCAAAAGGAGTATAGACCAAAACAAAATAAAGGGGTGGACATTGTAAATTTGTAATAATGTATCACTGTAGCATATACATACATGGAGACAACTTGATCATAAAGGCTACACAAAATTCAACTTGCAATATTGAATCATATCATGAAACAAAGGGGAAAAAATGTGATCCTTAAAACAACGGGCAAACACCTACTTATCATGCTTAAACTGCAATTCTATTTAAATTCGATGATCAATGTGATGATAATATTAAAGCCCTAAGATACAGCAATGACCATGTTTTAACATCCAAATATATTTGTGTCTAGTTAATTACGATGCAACTACTCAGACAAGTGTGGTTGCTTGAATTTGAACGCACCAACCACTAGCTACTCAGATTATCATCACACATAAGGTTCCATCTCTAAACTTCCAGCTGCACATTTTGAGTATAATAAGGAAATCCCCACTTTCAGTAATAAATGGATAAGAAGACAGAACACTCACTTGGACGGTGGCTCCCGGTCCTTCCGTATCATCTTATCCAAATCGTCATAGGGGAAGACCAAATTGTGCAGGCTGGCTGCCTTGAGCCATCGGGGCAACACCTTCTTCCCAATCAGAGCGTACACCCGCTCCCTCATCGGCCCAGGAGACTCCCTGGGGTACCTCTGCAAGAAGAACTCGCAGAACGCTAGCTCCAGAACGTACTGACCCAGGAACCAGAGCCTGGAGTGGCCATTCCGTACGTGCCGCGTCCGCGTGCGCTCGGAGGAGGGGTCCAGATGCTGGAACGCGAGGTAGAGTAGCACATCGAAATGACGCGCGGGGCAGTCATCGCCTTCGCCGAGCGTCTCCGAGGGCGCGAGCGGGTACCCGAGCGCCTGCTTGGCCTCGAGGAGGTACTCGTCCATCCAGGTCCTGTCGGCGGTGGAGAGCGGCGCGGAGGGGAGGCAGGAAGAGAGCAGCGGGAGCGCCTTGAGCGACAGCTGCGGGCTGCTGAGGAACCGCCGCGTGAGGCGCTCGTCGTCGAGAGGTGGCTTCAGGATGAAGCGGCGCGGCGGGTGCTTCTTCTTAGGGGATACGGCCTTCTTCCGCTGCGCGAGCTCCCGAAGGAGGCGGCTAGGGCTGTTCGCCGGCTCCGAAGGGGGCACCGCCGGCGGCGGAGGGGTCTGGTCGGCCGCGACGGCAAGCACGCGGACGCGGACGCGGCGGCTCGAGCTGTGGAGCGAGAAGGGGAGTGGTGCGAGGGTGAGGGCTTGGAACGCCATGGCGGGTGGCCCCATTGGTGGTGGCGACCGGCGACCGCGAGCTCCGGCTGTGGGGTGCGGGGTACTGGTTGAAGTTTTTTTTTGAAGTTGGGGAAGGGGACGGAGAGGATAAGCGGACGAGAATTATTAGCCGTTCATTTCCTGATCGATGGCTGCGATGAGGTGGATCAGTGATCGAGCCGGGAAAAATATCTATATATATCCTTCCAAAAAAATGACGTGGCAAAGCAGAGCACTGCTGTTTTGTGCTGGGTCCCAGCTGTTCGGAGGCGGGCCCATCACAAGAGCCAGGCCGTTGAACCCGTGGGCTCGGCGCCTCATGCTGAGCCCGTTGCGGCGGCGGCAAGGCACAGCAACCAGCAACCCGTCCCCACGAACAGCTCACCGCCATCGCCGATCCGCCGGGCGGCGACCGCCGATGGCGAACCCGAGGCGGGCCATCGCGCTGCACATCCAGACGCAGCCGCCGCCTCTCCCCACCACCGCCGCCGCCGCCCTTCCACCTCACTCCTCTCTGGCGTCGTCGCTGCTCCACTTCCTGAAGCGGCCGGCGTCCTTCCCTTTCCTTCTCTCACTCTTCGTCCTCCTCACCTGGCTCTCGCTCCGCTTCCACCACCCCTCGCCGCCACCGTCGCCCGGCGGCCGCCCCTCCGTCGTGCACGACCCCCAGGCAAATCTCGTCCGCTTCCCCGCGGAGCTCCACCCCACCCCCATCGCCCGCGACGGGCGCGGGTGGCTCCTGGACCCCGTCGCCGCCGCCCGCGACGCCGG
>DXKC01001563.1:0-10377 GCA_031170775.1 Cymbopogon citratus
CGGCCTGCATATCCTCGTCGCGCACGAACACGACCGCGGCGACGCGGTCGAGTGCATCCATGCCCTGGTCGATGTCGTAGCAGAGAGGAGGTGGGAAGCGAGGCGCGGCCAGCGGGGAAGACTGCGCTGGACACGGCCGCCGCCAGCCGAATCCCTAGCCAACTGGGAGGAGACAGATGAACTTCCACACCACGATCCCCTTGGAGAGGCAGTAGCCCATGGTCGTGTTCACCGTCTCGGTGACCGACGCGGACGCCATCTCGGAGCAGGCCGAAGAACAGGAGTTGGAGGAGGACGTGGCGAGCATCTGGAACAACCGCTCTGCAACGGCACTGGCGGCGGGGGAGGCAGAGGAAGGGCCATCGTGGAAGACATGGCCGGTGGCCACCGTGGGGAAATGGATCGAGATCGGATTAGGGTTTCGCACCAAGCTACGACGATTCGGCGCAGATCAGGGCAAGGCGCCGGCGAACCAGGACCCCCCCCCGGACGCCGTGCCCATCCCGGACCTCACCGCGTCTCCACGCAACGACAACCGATCTGGAGGAGAGGTGGGGGACGACAGGAGGATGGGCGTAGCGCTCCCTCTCGACTGGCGGCGGCGGTGGCAGGGAGAGGAGGCGAGTGGCGATTTCTGTATTTTCTAGCAAAAATAGAAGAAAATTGAGGAGCCGCTGGGTAGGATTCGATCCCTGGCCGTAGAGGCATGCGTGGGACGGAGGGTGCGGGATGAGAGGGCGTAAGATGGTTGATCAAACTTCTAATCTGAGCCGTTCCTTTTGTAACAGAGATGCTGGGAGTCGTTGATTTTGTAAGGACCTTTTTGCATATAGTAGATGTGCCTTATAGTATAGATAGATTATTACACTGTTGGGAGTTGACTTTCTAGTCAAATTCCTTCGACCATCGGCTATATTGTAGTCCTACATTGCATAACTGTTTGGAATCACACCGGCAGAACTGATTGGCACGCCTCGGTCACACTACATTCGATCTGGCTTGCTCGAGGTCTTGGGAATCTCGAAGACTCTTATTGCTTCAGCTCATTCCTGCAGGCAACAATATGTAGATAATATAAATCCGAATAATAGTTTCAAGGTGATTGATGAGGTCTTCTTTCAACTGGACATGTGTTTCTTTGTCTGTGATCCGTGTGTATAAAAAAAATTGTATGACTAGCTTGACCATGAGTAGATTGCACATTTTCACTACCGTGAAATGAAGATATGTAACGGCGGCGGCTTCGCACATGCAGAGAGACCTCGTGTGTGAAAAACAGACTCTCACCAATAAAACACTTGTGGCCCTTCTTTTTTTTATTTTACCAAGTCCAAAATAACAAACTATTAGATAGGATGTTGCTGCCGATCAGACGTCCGATGTGACTGACGTCCTGCACCAGCTAGGCCCCGCCCAAAACTAGGTCCCACAGTGCACGCCCATCCCACCGGAGTCCACCACCAGATCACGACTAAAAAAGGAACGCCATGCCATCCCTGCACCCCCGCCTCCGACAGCACCTCAACCAACCACCACCTTGCCGGGACCTCGGCGGAACCTCATCGGACCCTCGCCGGAACATCGCCGGAACCTCCCGAAACATCGCCGGAACCCTAATGTAAAAAGAAAAAAAAATACGTGTTGCAACAGCGAAGAAATCTATCTGCAACAAAAATGAGAGAAACATGTTGAAATTGGCTATTACAACACAATGAAATCAAATTGTTGCAACATCTTAATCGACTTCTACAACATCCATGAAACATGTTGCAATATCTTAAACAACAACATTTGCAATATGAGAAAACAACATGTTGCAGTATCTATACAACAACAGTTGCAATAACGAAAAAACACATGTTGCGACAAACGATTGGCCCCTGCTGCAACATCTAGAGAGAACCAAGTGCAACAATGAAGTGATTTGAAAAAATGTCGAGAGCTCGCCAGAAACCTAGCTACTGCAACATCTCTGGGAAACGCACTCTAACAAACTAGAAAGAGCCACTGCAACAAGCGAGGTTATGTTAGATCCATATATACTACTGCAACAAAAAAAATCTTTTATTGAAGCAAATAAAACAAATCCTCTGCAACATCCAATCCATTGGAAACAGAGGGGGAGAGGGGGAGGAGTCAGCAGAGGAGGAGGAGGAGGGGGACAGGAGGGGGAGGGGGAAGAAAGGCCTCAAATCCATATTCATGGAGGGAGGGAGAGAAGAGATTGGAGAAACAGAACACATACCTGGGTCATATCCACAAGATCGACAGCCGTCGCCAGATCCGATGGATCTGCGGCCTTCGCATCCACCATGGCGGGGCCCTGGTGCGCGCGTCCACCATGGAGGATGAGCGAGCAGCGAGAGACAGGGTAGGGAAGAAGCATTGCATGGGCTGCGGACCACGCATGCGGAGGAGCGGTGGGTCGAAGATTGAGACGACGCATGAGTAGCGAATGGGTGGACGAGGACTTGCAGGAGAGAGAGAGAATGAGTGGAGGAGGACACACGCATGAGAAACAGGGCGGAGCGACCGAGGAAACCCTAGTGAAGGATGTCACGCGTGCGTCCGAGGCAACCGTAGCATCCCGTTTGTAATGGGCCTTTCAGCCAGGCGAGGCCCACGAACGTGGTTTGTCCGATGGATTAGACGTCTAATCTACAGCATTACCGTATTAGATATGACATGTTTTTTTTTACCAATCATATAATTTTAGGAGTTAGCTAATCACAAGATTTGCTAAATACCATTGGACAAACTGTTGAAGATGCTCGCATATGACGGGTGAGATGGATGTATATATATCGGTGAAGAGGTTTATTCGTTTTGGGTACTTGTTTGGAAGAGAAGCAGATTTTTTAGGAGACGAAGGCAGAGTGAGCGGGTGATGAGGAGCCCGGTGCCGGAGCGTAGCCTCGTCATCGAGAGCGACGACGACGATGACACTCAATCAGCAGTCGCCACCAACTGGACAGGACACGGCGACGACGAGGAGGAGCCGGGTTCGGACTCCGACTCCGATTCCTCGTCTTCTTCATCCTGCGCCACCCCTCGCCGCGGCGCAAGCTCGTCCACCTACACCCAGCAATGGCCGCAGAGCTACAGGTCACATCGGTTCCTCCTCCCTCCTCTTCCTATGATAGTAGAAGAATCTCTAGTTGCGGGGTAGTGCTGCTGCTGCTGTGTGTGTGTGTGTGTTCTTTCGGCTCCTCAATTTCAATTCTCTAAGCCGCTGCATCATTTTCTTTTTTTCTCATCACATCCTCCGGCAGCTTCAGTTCTGTTAACAGGTAGCTTCAGATCCATCATCTATAGTTCCATTTCCATAATGACATAAACATGTGTCCATCAGTCCATGATGGGAATGGGATCTCGAATTGCCGATCCAAGGCATGCAAAGCCTGTCGAGTGTCAATGCGACTGCCATGTGTTTCGTTGCAGGAGGGGGCACACCTACCGTGCTTTCTCGAGAATCATGTTGCATTGCAGGCCCACCAATCAACCTTGACATCTCTGTCTGCCTGCATGGACAGCTCATGTGCCAACCATACAATCAATTGGAGGCGGACGAGTTTGAATCATCTTTCCCTTTTTAAGTATTTCATTCTCCATGCATGTCAATGGTTCATATCCAACCATCCTTTCCTCATGAATCAAGAAATTACTGCTTCTAAATAGTGTTACTAATTAAGTAATTTTCCATTCTTGATGGATCTTATTGTTCCCAAAGAGAAGGTGTTTCACTGTTAAAGAAACAGGCAACATCCTTACCGTCTAGATTGAAGGTAAATAATGGCCATAAACAACCAGATAATCCATGGCTAGTAAACGCCTTGGGTCCATGGACCAACACGACAGCTGTCACAATCTTATTGTCCTCTGATCTTATCCATGTGCCCTCTTCACTTCAGAAAATTATTTCCCATTCAATTAGTTAACAATTGGCTTTGCCCAGTCATTTGGCTTGCAATTATACCACCTTGAAGAATCTGTAGAGCTTAAATGCTTTTTTGCAAGAAAATTATTTGTTGAGTTTAATGAAAGAACTTCTCTCAGTTTTTTTATAGGTATATGATATTTGATTCTTTTCGACCACTGGCAATGTCCTTAATAGTTTATATGTCTTTTTTTTTACTTGCTCTCCTTTGACAGGCAATCGATTGACATTCTTAGTAGCGTGCAGTCACCCAATTTGAGCTTTTTGGGGACTCCAACTCTGAGCAGACTGTCAAACTCTTTCCTTGCCATCACTGATTCTTTTCGGGGCAAAGCCCCTGAAACAATCTCTAACATTATCAAACCACTTCTTGGCCGCACATCAAGTGACGAGCAGCAGCAGCAGCAACATGAAGATACCCGTAAGAGTTCTCAGTACCTTATGCCTTCAAGAAAGTCATCTTTGCAACAAATCCCCGAGGATCAAAAGCCACTGGTGGTAGTTGGTCATGAGGTGTCTCATAATCGAAATTGCTCTTACACCCAGGGAGTGATGAATGGTAAGCACATCTGCTTTATTGTTCTTTGATGCTCACTAATGTTGGCAAGGAATGTGAAAATGACGTTTGGCCCAAATGACTGATGTCCTGATGAGGTTATTTTTCTGCTTTTTTTTTTATTTCGGAGTAATAAATAGGATCCCCAATCATGAATACTGCAGAATATTCTCGTGATATGCCATTGATGAATGCCAGCTCTGCTGAACCTAGACGCATTCCCCACAGATCAATGTCCAAGTTCAGTGTACTGATTCTGCATCTAGACATTTGTAGTTTACACGTACCCAAATTATAATGCCAAACTGAAACAGTGTACTGATTGTTCATCTAGACATGAGACTGACATCACAGATGCACACTGTTTCAGTTTCATGTTTCCAGTTAGTTGGAACGTCAAGTGCAACCAATGATCGACCAGGGTTTTTTTAATATCTTATCCTCTCTTTGTCAGTTTGCCGCATCACATGTCCACCAGTTCGATTTTTCTTCTTCCTCCCCAGTCCCCACATAGATAGCAACATCATGTGGTTGATGAGTCAGCACGACCATCTGGATGTGGTCACACAAAATAGATGCATTCTGTACTTTTCAGTTTGAAGTAATTAAATTTGGGTTGGTTGGAGATGGAGCCACCAATAGACAGAATAAAGAGGTTTTTTTGCAGTAATAATAGTAAAATAAGTTAGATACCCTAGCCTGTGGTTTGCGCATATAGATTGATAGGCCTATATGCTTTAGTATATCATATAAATCTAGCAATAAACTGCCAAATAATTTGGAGGTTGTAAATATATCATCAAAAGTTCCGATGAAGTTTTACTACATGTAATTTATTAAGTTCAATCAGTAATACTAAAAACAGCCAGAAATTATTTGGATGGTACAATTTGAAATTTCTTTACTAGTGGTTATCTAACTTGAGTGCTGTAACAAAATATTGAAGCTTAGCTAGGTCTTAGAATTCTTAATGAGAAAATTCCCTAGTTTTCAGACGTTGGGTGTGCAATTCGCTTTTATGCAGGAATAAATGTTCTATGTGGCGTGGGAATCCTATCAACACCTTATGCCATCAAACAAGGGGGTTGGATTGGGCTGGTGATACTCTGTTTATTTGCTTTGCTTGCATGGTACACTGGCGTCCTCCTGCGCCTTTGCCTGGACAGCAAGGAGGGCCTCCAGACATACCCAGATATTGGCCATGCAGCCTTTGGCAGCACAGGACGCATAGTTATCTCGGTAAATCTGCTTCAGATTATGATAGCACATTTAACTGTGCCTTTTATTTTATTCATATTTAAGTACAATGGTCAATGGATGAGTTATGTGCTGACTAGTTAATTTTGTTCCTTGTTTGGGGCTTCACTATTGAAGATAATACTATACGTGGAATTGTATGTAAGTACCCATACTGACCTTCTATTTCCAACAGAATTAAATGATCCAAGCTGTGCAGAGAACAATATATGCAACCATCACTTGCATGTGGTATACAAAACATTTTTAGGGTGTTTGAGAATATCAACCCATTCTAGATTAGGTGATGCACCACGAATTCATTTTTGAAATTTGGTCGAATGACTGCATTCCTCATACAAGTATTAATTGTTAGCTTGTGAGAATGAGCTGATGATGGATCAACTCATTATATTCCACAAACCAAACAAAAAATTGAGGATTGCTAAGTTCAACCAAACACTCTATTTGTTTCTTGCTTTTTTTATGTGTAACGATATTACTTTGTCCTAATATATTCGACAGGCATGTTGCATCGAGTATTTGATATTGGAGAGTGACAATTTGTCAAAATTATTCCCCACTGCACACCTGACCATTGGGAGCCTGACGCTTAACTCACATGTATTTTTTGCAATCTTGACTACCTTCATAGTCATGCCAACCACCTGGCTCCGTGACCTGAGCTGTTTGAGCTACATTTCAGGTCTCACTTTGCTGGCTTCTCATTCTTGTTTTTTTTAACTCATTCAGTGTGGCCTTGTTGTCGCTATAGATCGATCATGTACCCAATGTTGGTGTGTCTGCAGCTGGGGGTGTCATTGCATCAATCCTTGTGGTCATCTGCCTGTTCTTGGTTTGGGTTGTCAATGGTGTTGGCTTTGAGAACGAAGGGACTGCACTGAACCTCCCAGGAGTTCCTATTGCAATTGGTTTATATGGTTACTGCTATTCAGGGCATGGTGTCTTTCCAAACATCTATTCCTCTCTGAAGAATCGCAACCAGTTTCCTTCAATTCTTTTTACATGGTAATCATTTTAACCGGGATGACCCCACACTAATGGACATTCAATAATTATTAATGTTGGAAATACAGCACCCACATCTGTTTTTTTGTTTCCTGTCAGCATTGGGCTGTCTACCCTTTTGTATGCTGGTGCTGCAGTGATGGGATACAAAATGTTTGGTGAAGCCACAGAGTCCCAGTTCACACTCAACTTACCAGATAACTCCCTCATTTCTAAGGTTGCTGTTTGGACAACGGTAATTGTTGCTTCCTAGGAAAACTTTTCAACTTCCCCTTTTATTACTAAGACAAAGGGCCTGACCTTGTTGTTTAATAATAATTAATCACCTCTCGATGCTTACTGCAGGTGGCAAATCCATAACCAAATATCCTTGGTGTGCCAATTGTTACTCTCATTAAGAAATGGAAAAAATGTTTTTTATGAGCAAATATATTTGAGTACATAGTTGGTTAGATACTTGGATTAAAAACGAGAAAGGATGCACTGGAAATCGTGCTGAATCATTTTGCTCAAGCTCCTCTAAAATACATTCTGATTCTCCTTTCCTTTGAGGATACCATAGATGTTTTACTACGTCCTCAGATTATTTCAATATTGTTCGTTTACTTTCCTTAATGAATAGATACATATGCATTAACAATTATTCCATTGGCTATGAGTTTGGAAGAATTGCTGCCACCAAACCAACAAAAGTATTCTACAATAATCATGCTTAGATCATCTCTGGTGATGTCAACCCTCCTGATTGCTCTATCTGTACCTTTCTTTGGTAAGCGCATGGTATTTAATCCTACAAGATCTCCAACCATGATACCATCCTCATCATTTGTGTCTTACCTTTTGATAGGACTTGTGATGGCCTTGGTTGGTTCCTTGTTTGCCATGCTTGTGGTAAGATTTTCATGTCCAACTCAGATATCCTAGCTTACAAATTGGTGAATCTCAAATATGTTTTTGTGTAGACCTATATTCTGCCTTGCGCGTGTTTTTTGGCAATCCTCAAGACAAAAGTGGGGTGGCATCAGGTATGAAAATTATGCAAATATTTCTGATCTTGTGTTCTATTCTTTCAAGTTTGTAAGCATTGCTGTATAGTGATAAATTAAGTGAAACAAGGACGCTAAAGATTGAGCAGAAGACATATGATTGCACTAAAATAGGCCCCAATTAGAACTGGGTAATATCAGAAAGGTTTAGAGAATCTTGCAACCATTTCTCTTGAAAAGAATTTCTATTGATGTGAAGAAAATTACATTAGTGGCCTATTTGGATCCTTTCATTTAGGCTGAATTGGAATTTATTTCATGAACTAGGCTATTTGGCTTAGATTATTTTTTGAAACAAAGGAAAGAGCTCTGACATTCAATTAAGACAAATGTATTTATGTACAAAAAGATTAGTCAAGCGAGATGCCCACAGAGCACCTAATCGAGTGGCTAACCACCCTACGTGACATGATTTAGCACTAATGCAACAAACTGCCTACGTGACATGATTTAGCACTAATGCAACAAACTGCCATCGATCATCCTAGTCGAGCATTGGAGTGAACTATTCATAGCTCCAACTTTCGACGGCAGGACACCCACAAGCCACCTACCAACGGGGTCCAAAGCATGAGACCTCAAGTGGCCATCGTTGCCAAGCTCAAAGAAGAGAAGCTTCGGATTTTCGATCACAAACCCACACCTCGCCCCCTCCCCCCGCCCCAGTGGATGCAGACCCTCCGCTGATCTCAAACAACAATGAAGGGGGGCTCGCCGCGTGTCAGCGTTGCCGAGCCATGTCCCCAACGCAATTCAGGTTGCAAGAACCGCCTCCATGTGTGCACCGGGCGCTGAGAAGCTCAAACGCCGAAGGAGACATCAAAGCTGCGATGACGATCCAAATGTGACGCTTTCAGGAAGGGGCGACACCAATGGCGCCACCATCACACATCCACGGCAGGCCGGCGTTTCACCCTTGGATGACAATGCTAGATAGGACGACACGACAACCCAAAAGGGAAAGCAACGCCCATTGGTGTCACCGTCATGAAGGCTTTGGCCCTAGGAGCACTCTAGTATGAACGTTGAGCCAAGAAGCTAGGCCCCATACCTACTACCACTGCCCATGTTGTTGTCCCGCTGCCCATCGATGCAGTGGCTGCTCGCAGTAGCCGCACAACTGCGTTAGCCAGCACCCCTCCGTCCAGGAAACTCGTAGGGACGGACTTGACTCCATCGCCCACGAACACTGCTGCGTTCTGAGGCCATCTCCGACCAGTGTCACCGACATTGGCATCCATCACCGTTGCTGCTAACCTTCGCCGCCAGCAACCACGAGGTGGATGATCCACCATTTCGGGCATCGCCCCCAGCCCTACGGCGCTAGATCCAGCCATGAACCTTGCGCCCCATTCTAAGGCCGCCGCCTCCCTCTGCCCGGGCCACCAGGCCGGCTGCCACCCTAGTCGTCCATGCTGCACACCACGGGCTGCCCGCCCGTCTGCAGCCGGCCTCAAGAGCAGCCCGGTCGACTGCTGCCTTTGCCGTGAGGGAGGGGCACAAGGAGGAGAAAGAGAAAGCCCTACCGCCGCCCCCGCACCTACATGAGCTCTGGCTGCCACCGTCCATCACGCCTCTCGGCCAGGGAGAGTCGGATCTAGCCGGCTGGAGATTTGGATCCGACAACCCGAGCCACAAATCCGGCCACTCGAGCAACCTTGGCACAATGCCGCCGGTGAGGAAGGAGGTGAGGTAAGAGGGGAGAAGAGCTCCGCTGCCGCAAGCGCCCACGTAGCTGAGGGGGGCTGTAGCACGCGAGAAGAGCCATGGTGCCACCATCCTAGTGAGCCGTGTTGGCCTTGCCGGTGGCCTTCTCCGATGGCAATGCAACGGGAGAGGGGAAGAAGGGCGGGGCGGCAGCTGCTCGGTGGCCTCCCACGTCGCTGCTACCATTAGGTATCTTGATTTCTGAAATAAGATTCAATTACACGAATGTGATTCTTGATTTCTGAAATAAGATTCAAATCCACGAAAACAAACAGGCCATGGGATGCTATAATCATCTTGAAATCATTCTTGACCACAGGATGCACATAGGGTACAAATGTTTTTGTAGGCTGTGCAGTAAGCTGTGACTGCACAGCCGAAGTTAGTTTCTACTGTTTAATAATGTAGAACTATGCATTCTACTGACCGGATCTGCTTGATTCACAGATAGGAGCTTGCTTGTTCATCATAACTGTCGGCGTTTGCTGTGCTTGCGTGGGAACATACTCATCCGTGTCAAAGATAATCCAGAACTACACATAATACAGCTGGTCTTCGTATCCTATATATATATGCAGCTGGCCAACAAAATCATGTGTGTGCGGCCAAGCATATACAAGATCAAAATTTACCCTGCAATTCACTCTATGTTTAATAAATTATTGTTGTGTTATCATAGGACTCAACGATTTGTATGGTTTTAAGGTGGTATCATGCGTAAGTAACATTGTTCCTCATGGTGTGGAAAGAACAAGTTGATTTGGCCTTCTTGCAATTTTATGATTTGACTGTATCAAAAGTTGAATGCAACAAGAGTCCATGAACTTGATAATATGTGCCACTTAGTTCACAAACTCTGAAACCTC
>DXKC01001566.1:0-12006 GCA_031170775.1 Cymbopogon citratus
GGGGATAACTCGATCACTTGTGTTGTGCGATCAGGGTTAGCACTAGGGTTTTGTGTCCTGCCTGCTCCCCTGTTTTTGGTGGCACTACATGAAACTTCATGTTTTTTGTTGTTCTACGTACTATTGCATGCTACCGTTTTCTTTGTTACGTATTAGATATAGTATTGGACACTTTGTCATTAATATAGATAGAGTTGAGTTACCGACAACACGTGTGCTGGTTTCTATTTATATGGAAATAACGGCTTCCATATTAATGGAGGGTACATGTCCGTTACTACTTCCCTTTCTGAATGGTGATGTTGGAAAGTTATCAATTGTCGTGTGTGTACATGCCCCCACTGACATGATTTCTGATTTGTTTCTATTTGGTTTTTTTATTCCTCCATTGATTATGTTCCGTTTACCATTATGTTCCAGGTTGTTGTTTCGTTGATCGAAAGTACTCCATGGCTTAACGATGAACTGATAGAGGCTGATCATTGACAACCAGCTGTCCAAGGAGGGTTTTGGAGTTCTTACTAAGAAGAGAGTTACTCATGCTAGTCAGCAAAGGACGGACACAGATCTTGCTTGCTTTACTGAACTGAAGATATGCCCAAGACACCTCCTGTCAAAGCAAACAAGAACACTGAACTGCAGAAACAATCTGCGCCCAACTTAACAATAACAAATGGGCACGCAAGTGCGAAGGAAGTGGCTAAAACAGAGCGCCCTATCAATGATGTGAAACGCATTACCACTTGGATCTGCAAAAATTTGGCCTGTAAAGCTGTTAGGCCATCAGAAGATTCCTTTTGCAAGAGGTGCTCGTGTTGTATTTGCCACAAGTGCCACAAGTTTGATGACAATAAGGATCCTAGTCAATGGTTAGTTTGTTCATCTGACAATGATAGCAAGAATTGTTGTGGCTCATCTTGCCATATTGAATGTGCTTTCCGAGACAAGAGGGTAGGATGCTTTGATCTGGAGCAAACTATACATCTTGATGGGAGTTATTCTTGTGCCTCGTGTGGAAAGATTTCTGGAATACTAGGGTAAAGTACAAGTTATACTTGACTCAAGTCTCATCGTTTCAGCTGTATTTTGCTTTGTTCTCTTGTTTGATCATAATATCTTGTTTGGAATAGAAATATAATGTACTTGTATTAGATAAATACAGATGTGTTCTTAATATATTAATTATTAAATCATATGAAACATCATGCAAGTGCAATTCTGCGATTCCCTGTATGAATGTGCAAAAATTAATTGTTCTGCATGAAAGTGACCAGCTCCACCTCAGTAATAACGAAATTAATGTGAACAAAGTCAGAAACCATTTTACAACTGTGTGGTATTTTGTTACCTTTGAGAAGTTCCATTCCTATTGGCGGTACATAAATAATTGTCAAAAACCATTTTAGAACATGCAATTCAAATCAAGTATTAGGTTACTAGGACCCCATTCATCTTTTCAGTGGATATTCTAGTCGTGCTTGTCAGCAGTCCTCCAATGTATAGAATATAACATTGTGTAGACAGGGTCCTTTGTTGGTAAAAATTGTAAAATGAAGTTATGAACCAGCATTTTTACATATATGACATTTAGGAGAAGCTAATTAGTTTCTTTGTTTTTACCTAATTACTTATCGTAAATGTCATATATCAAAAATAAAGAGAGCACATCTTAGATGAATAAACCTAAAAGGCTGAAATTATCTTTTCGAAATTTTAGTTCTTTATAGCATGTTGTTTGATTAGCCTGACCTACGTACTGTGTACAACATACCAGCACCTCAAAATTTTGGTCTAGTAGCGTTTTTCTTAACTAAGTGCCTGGCCTTAAATTGTAATAATTTGCTTATAGATACAATAATTACTTGCGACATTATTGGAACACCTTCTGTGGCTTGGTCCTTCTTGGCAGACTTGTATTTACTTGCGACATTATTTGGAGCACCTGCTGTGGCTTGGTCATTCTTGGTATGTACTCTTTAATTGACATAGTAGCGTTTAATTGACATGTATTCTTTATAGCAGATTTTGGAAAAGGCAATTAGTAATTGGAAAAGATGCTCGTCGAGTTGATAATCTCTGCCAACGCATTTATTTGAGCTACAGGCTATTAGAGGGAACTATCCATTTTAAAGAACTGCATGAGATTATCAAAGATGCAAAAGCAAAATTGGAAAGTGAGGTTGGCCCACTTGATGGAATGTCAGCAAAGAATGCACATGGTATTGTAAGCAGGTTCTCAGCTGGTATTGCTGTGCAGAAACTATGCTCTACAGCAATTCAAAAAGCTGATGAGTGGTTGAGTTCTCCTGACCTGCATCTTCGAGGTGATGATCATCCTTACATGAAATATTAATATAATAGTTTGGTGTTGCTTCAAAATACTTATGCACTTCTTTCTTTGCAGATTCATTACCTGTTGCCTGTAGATTTAAATTTGTAGACATAACATCTTCTTCGCTTGTTGTCATCTTGAAAGAAACCTCGTCTTCTGACACTATCAAAGGTTATAAGCTATGGTACTGGAAGAGCAGAGAGCAACCAAGTATGGAAAAACCTGTTATTATGTCCAAAGATGAAAGAAAAATACTAATTTTTGACCTTAGCCCATGCACAGAATATTCTTTCAGAGTTATATCATTCACAGATGATGGGGTATTTGGCCATTCAGAATCTAGATGTCGTACTGAGAGCAGGGAGATATTTGTCATGTGTGCACCACAGAATGCAGTGGGAGGGGGGCCACAGACACAAAAAAGGGACATGAATCGGTCTTGTAAGTCAACTGGGTTCAAGATCCGAGATATTTGGAAGAACTTTCAGGAAGCTTTGAATGCAGAAGTTTGTTGTGAAGGGTTTTCTGAAGATGTACATGAAGGTTCCTGCAGCAGAAATGTTACAGAGACTGAGTTATCTGGAGCTTGTCGCAAACTTCACTTCAACTCATCTTCTGTCCCTGACCTAAACGCTGAGGTACCCATGGACTACACCACTGAGAAGCATTATTATTCTAAGAAGGGACTTGTGAGATCAAATGATAGTGGTGACTCTGAAACCTGTGCAGTTGGCCAGACTGCAGAGCCGCCTGCTGTTGAATCTCGGCCAGTAAGCAAGGTTAATACAGTGCAAGTTAATAAATGTGAGCAGAATGGTGCTTCTGCTATTTGCCATGAAAAAATGCTATCTGGATCAACGAGGCAACTGGATGGGGATTATGAGCATTGTGTAAAGGTAATAAGGCAGTTGGAATGCGAGGGACACATTGAAAACGGTTTCAGGATGAAGTTCTTGACCTGGTATAGTCTAAGATCGACAGACCAGGAGCGCAAGGCTGTAACCACATTTGTCAAAACATTAAGTGGCGAACCAAGCAGCCTTGCTGAGCAGCTCATCGATTCTTTTGGAGAAATCTTAAACAGCAAGAAGACAAAAACCGGTTTCTGCAACAAATTATGGCATTAGGACAAAAGGATTAGAGTTCAAGATATTGCTAACTCACTGATTATCCATATTTTTCCCTGATCGGTGCAGTAAAATTCTAGTTTATTCCATCAATTTGACAGCGATGAAAAGGGGCATCGGTGCAAATAGGAAATTACTTTAGGCAGCAAATAGCCTGCTCTGAAATAATTCTTTTCCATCAGGAAGTAGTGGAAACCTAATTTCCATTGGATTACTAGGGTAAATTTGAAGTTATTGTAGAATGTTCTGTTATTTTTTGTTGTGGCTCATTGAGAAATTCTTTTGGAGAGATATAGTCTGTTGGCTCGTCTGGGTTATAACATGGTAAATGGAATTTGATGGTATAAAATCTCTGGTTTGCTTGTGCTTGTATCGTTTTTGTTTTTTTTCCTTTTTCTAAAGTTTACACCACTGCATTATGTGGTAGTAGTAACTCGTGTGGAACCCCATATGCCCGTACCCTGAAAATAGGTCCACCCTTCGCCGTCTTTAGAACTTGGCAGAAAAATTGAATATTCCCTCATTTCTATGTAAATATGTAGTACTCCTTTAACTTTGACCAAATTTATATGATAAGTTAACAATATTTAGGATGTCAACTAACTATTATGAGATTCTACGGTACTTATATTTTTATAGTATATCTATTTAATGTCATAAATCTTTATAATTTTCTCTATAATTTAGGTCAAACTGAAGATGCTTTGACTTTTCAAGATTTTTAGAATGACTTACAATTTGAAACGGAGAGAGTACCATTGTTTCTTTACAACTTTTATTTGATTTGTTTGTAAGTAAAAATTGTAGAGCTGCTAGTAGTAAAAAATGTGTCAAACTTGTCTGTTGTGTTTATCTATTTGCACAAATGTGTATATCCGTAACTAATCAAATAATATTAGAGTGCAATATTTTGTGCACTCTTTTGGCCAATGAGCATGCACATGTACCGAAGATATGCTCGTTAACGAGTAGTGAACAACCCTAGTCTCAACAAAACTGTTAGTGCCCCCCTGCCGTGCCCATCTCCTGAGTCCTGATCCATGCAATACGTAAGCAAAAGAGGCCATTCTCTCGCATAAACATTGCCTTTTGCTCTGTGGCCATCGCCTCCTGTTTCATTTCATCACACAGATGCAGTTTCTTGGTTCTTTCCCATCTGGACTTTGCCACGGTCGCACCGCAATGAACCTCCCTTCTATCCATGCTTCGATATCTCCCATTCATGCTTGTGTGCTTTGCCATGCCAAGATCATTGTCCAGTACGTAGTACGTGGCCACCATACTATATTTTTTTTAGCAATTCATTGCTATATATCATCCTCGGGTAGCCATAGCCCTCTATTTATTTCCCATTTTATTACTCTTTTTCCTTCATGTACCAGATTTTAGATCATTGGTCATTAGAACTTTGGAAAGAGGCCTTGATATAGAAAATAGAAGAGAGAGACTGTCTCGTAGATATATATGCTGTCAGCTCCCTCTGCACACTGCATTTGTGGCGGTGCCCGGTAGCGGTAGCTTCACAAGCGACACACCGACATGGCAGAGGCCGCCCACTGCCGACTGGTGACGAATGATCGCATCCAAAGCTGAATCATGGCCTCATGGGTTTGTGGGATTATGTGAAATTTATTGTTTGATAAATACTCCCTGCCCCAAATTTTGGATAGTCAAACTATTTTAAGTTGGACTGAAATTATAGAAATAATTTTAAAGGTTTATAACATCGCATACTACAAAAATATAATTAATGAAGAGTCTAACGGTACTTATTTGGTTTAAATGTTATTATTTTGTTTTATAAATTTGATCAAAGTTGAGATACTGACCTCTCCAAAAGTTAAAATGACTTTAATTTTAAGACAGAGGGAGTAGATAATATCTTCTCTTATTTGATGACTGGAACCACATTATTTGTAGCCAGCTTGATAACCTCTTAAAGGGAGAAATGTAGCAGTGAAATGAATAATGCCAACTAGATAACTTTATAAAAAATGTAGCAGCTAATGACTAATGACATTTAGGGTTAGTGCTCGGATTCTAAAATCGAGGGATGTAAGTCTGGACAGCAAGCAGAGGTGTCAAATCCCAAGTAAGCCTGTTGACTTTCACGTAAATTTCTCTTATGATTATTATGTTAGAAGAAGCTGAAATACACGATATTAAAATATAGTAAAAGTTTCACAGTAGATAAGACTCTGAAGAACGAGTATCGGAACGATTTACTCAAAATGAGACAACTCTCAAGATACACATGGCCTTCAGATAAATCTATGTGCATGTTTTGTTGTTCACATCAAAACTTCAGAATATGAGAGTTAACAAATGTGATCGCAGAGTGGGAATTTCACATCTCTGAGACCTCGAGGAACCTCGATCTGTTAAGTTTCTCAACATTGAATTGAACTCTGACCAAATCCGCCACTTTGTCCTCGGCTTGTGCAAGTCCTGCAGTATTCTGGCTTTGAACTTTGTTGAGGCTAGCAACCTACACACCGTTGACAACTTGCCCCTCATTCAGTTCAGGCAACTTTTCAGGTTATACTATGACAACTGGAACAAAAGACACGTCTGAAAACTTGCAGCAACCATTCAAGCAGTAGTTCTCATGGAAATCATGCTTATTCCTCTAGCTCCTCGAGATTTCCATTGGACAAATACAAGAGAAATACTGCCAATGAAAGAATATGGATCAGTGGATTGACAATCATTGGAGCTGACCTTCATGCATCACGTATCAACATTACTCTTTCTTGAGTTCTCAGTCACTGTCCCAATTTTCATCAGTATTTTTCTTCATTTTACCAATCCTGCCATCATTTTTACTGTTGTCATCACTGTCCTCACCACTGCTGTGGAAATTTGGGAAATTCACCTTTGGGGCTCTTGAGTTCATTTCTTCCCCCTTATAATCCGACCCCCACAAGTCTTCATCATCTTCGGTGTCAAACTCATCACCATTGCTGCCTCTGAACATAGTGCCATCAGAAGCATCGACTGAATTCCCTGGAGTATGATTGGAACCTCTGAATCTCCCAGGAATGGAATTTTGCCTGCCACTGGATCTGCTCTTCTCATTCCTCATACTTTTGAATTGTCGAGGATGAACATCAGTTGCGTCTATATCATTATCGAGTCCAAGAACATTATCACTGTCGTCACCAGACTCCCATTCTTCACCTGATGCTTCGATATCACTATCATCATCCCACCTCCTTGCATTTGATGATCTGTTGTTGTTATTGTTATCTCTCCTATGTCTTCCATGGCCTCTATCGTGAACATTTGAGTTGCCATAGCTTCTATTGAAGCCCTTCCCCTCACCCACGTTTCCCCTAGGAACAAAATCCTGTGTCCGACTGGATCTGCTATTCTCATTCCTCATGCTTCCAAATCGTCGAGGATGCTCATCAGTAGAATCTCTATCATTGCTGAAGCCCAGATCATCACCCTTATCATCACCAGAGTCCCATTCTTCACCTGATGCCTCAAACTCACTATCATCATCCCACCTCCTCACATCTGATGTCCTGTTGTTGTTATGTTCTCTCCTATATCTTCCCTGCCCTCTATCATCATAATCTGAGTTTTCATAACTTCTGTTGAAACCCCTACGGTCACCTACATCTTCCCTCTCCCAATATTGCATTTTTGAAGATTCTTCTTTCTCTGCAGCCTCTTCTTCCTCCCATTGCTTCTCTGCTGCACTTTCTATCTCTGAAATGAACCTGTCAAGCTCCTCCTGGTCACTATCTTCGGATGGTTCATCACGTGGCTCTTTTATGTCAGAAGTCCCAGCAGAAGGTTGTGCATCCCCATGGAAAATATAGGGGGTACCTTGCTGCTCATCTATGGCTCGGAAGAACGTAGAGGCAACACGCTGGATGCTGGCCATAGCAACTGGGTCCTCTGGATTGATACCCTTACGGCGAAGTTGTGTTTCTAGTTTCTTGATATTTAATTTCTGTGATTCAAGTGCTTGTTCAAATCTAGCCTTGAATAATGCCTGCAACGAAAATACTTGTATCAAGCCCCATGAGCCATAACAAAGAATAAACAATGTAACTACATTAATCAGTAGCTAAAAGTCTTCTTAATACACAGATGGAGAGAAAAGTCTTCACAAAGATGGAGATAACCAGTTTGATG
This sequence comes from Cymbopogon citratus, assembly GCA_031170775.1. Classification (NCBI taxonomy): domain Eukaryota; kingdom Viridiplantae; phylum Streptophyta; class Magnoliopsida; order Poales; family Poaceae; genus Cymbopogon; species Cymbopogon citratus. The sequence goes on from DXKC01001566.1 coordinate 7,609, forward strand.
GGAAAGAAGGATACTCCATTAGAGTAACCCTATGAAAACTAAACAAACAAGTACTCTAGCAATTGATTATTCACAAATGTCATACAGAGAACATGCATTATCCAGAGAAAGTGGCAAGTAGAAGGGAACAGCAAGGAAATGTAAACTGAGACAGACACATCAGTTGCAAGGGACTGACCTTCCTTTTGGTAAGTGTGTTGAAAGGTATAAGGTTCTTCGGTTGGCGGTAGTTTCTTCCTCGAAACATGATGATTGTTTTGGTATTATGAATGTTGATCACTATTCCACCACTCAATCTTGTCAACATTGCTGCCATTTCCTTAATTTTTTCCTTTGGGAAGTTGTCACAACAAACTTGGACCGTCTCATGGAATTTCCAGTGCATATGCATGTTTTGGACAACACCTCCAAAGACTCCACGAACTCCAACAGGCACATAGTTTCTATTTCTGAATCCTATCTTCTTGTAAGCTTGTAGTTGCTCAGCCGTTAACAGCTCAGGATCATGACGAGGAGCTGGTAAGTCTGGTAGCTCATACTTCTTGAGCTTCTGTAGGAGCAAAGCCACTTTTTTCTTGGCCTAGACAAAAGGAAATGGAGAATATGATAAGTCAAGGAAATTAGTTTTTTATTTAAAAATTAGTTTTTTATTTAAAAATTCTTTAACAGGTGTGCCATAGTATTAAGCATTGAATCACTATAGTCACATATTTTTTTTCACTTATTAACACTAATTTTTCTTCAAGCCTAAAGTAATGCAAGCACTGTGTTCATTACAAGTCACATTTATTCATTCAGAACAGAAGAAATGCATCATATGGCTTCAAATACACAATGATATAAGCACGACACACATTACCACATGATTTTGGAATTCCAAAACCTTATAAATCCTAGGAACAATATGGCGCTTAAGTATGCGTACAACAGGCATGGTTGACTTTCCAATCTTCTATGTCAGCTTTAGCTTTTTGCTTCCTTCAGATAAATATAGCCATATTCACTATTTTCTGGGATGAAAATTACTTGTGCCAGTACCTCAATACCAGTATTTTTCTTTCACATTACACCCTACATTCCCGATTCCTCTCCGTAAATCATACAGTGAGCAAAACGTTCGACATAAAACCTCAACAATTCAACAAATCAATCGCGTCCCACTTGGAAGAGGTGGGTCAGTGCTGATTTTCACGAGGAAAGGGGAAATGGGGGGAATTTGAAACCTCCTTACCCTGCGCAGGTTGTAGATGAGCTTCTCGTCCTCGGTCATGAGCTTCTTCCTGAGCTTGACAGCGCGGCGGAGCTCCCGCTGCGTGCGGCCAGTCTCCCTCGCCATCCGCCTCTCCACCTTGCTCCGCATGCTCCTCCCCTTGGTCGACATCGCCCGCCGCCACGCTCCATCGGGTCCCGCTCCCGCCGCCAGCAGCCCCGCGGGCGCCGGAGCGGAGCCCGAGGCCGCGGCCGCCACCGCCACCGCCTCGCCCCTCGCGACGAAGCGCCCGGAGCTGTCCCGCCGCAGAAACAAACACACGCGTCAGATATCGAGAGGGATGAGGAGGAGAGATAGCCGGCGCTGCTGCTCCAGAGGCGAGAGGAAAGGGGGGCGCTACGCACCTGCGGCGGAGCGACGGCGAAGCTGCCCGGAGCAGGCTCCGGAGAACCGACATGTGTGGTTGGACGCTCGCCGCCGCCGACGGTTGTGGGAGCTTCCGGGATGAGGCGCCGCCGCGGCCGGGCGGAGGCGAGGTGGGTTTAGGAGGCGGCGGCGGGACGCAGCGGCGCGATAAACCCTGGCCTGTGGCCGCTGTGCGGGTGCGGGCGAAGGAAGCAGGAGATTGATTGGCCGTCGGATGCGAGGTGGTGGCCATCAGCCGTTCGATCTGATGGGTGGGATCAACCGCTGGAATGCAAATGCAGTCACTGGCAGGGAAAAGCAAAGGGAACAAAATTTCAAGGGAATTGTGAAAACCTTCTGAGCCAGCTTTATGGAAAAGGAAGAGACTGCAAATTCAGGCCTGGTTCATAGAAAAAGAATGAAAGAAAAATAAAAAATTGAGAATTCTATGAAAAATTGCTACTGTTTATGTCTTTGGTTTACAGAAATGGAGCATAAGAATATTGTACAAAGTTTTTTCTTGAAAGTTGTTTTTTTTTTTGGAAAACTACAAAAAATTTAGTATCTATCCACTCGAGACTATTGATAAAAATCCTATGTTTCTCTTATGATCCATGTAAATGATCGTTTCTTTCAAAGTTCCATGTTTTTCAACCTTCTTTTTTTTTTTGTGAACATTTCAATCTTCTATTTTGCAACTACATTCCTATGCAGTTTCTATATTTTTTTTTCCGTTTTCCGTAGAGGACGTCAATTTTTTTTCGTTTGGTGACTGTAATGCAGTTGGGATTCAAATACTAACTTCGATTCAAAATACTATTGTAATACCAGATATTTGTGTGTAGCTAGGATTCTAATGCAAATGCATTTCTTTTTCTGAACAGAGAAGATTATCTGCTCATAAGAACAAGCCAAATAAAATATTCAAGCATTATGACAATTGAGAACACATCTCTTTCATCAAGAAGAGAGAAATGTAATCTAATTTGCCAAAGGAAAAAAGGAAAAATGAAAGGAGAAGCTAGTGGCTACTCCATACATAGATGAGACTGGCATTGCTATCACTGAAACTACAGCAGCAACTTCAAGGGAAGAGCTTAATTAGAGACGACCATGACGACGACTAACCAATTTTCTCGTCGTCTTGTTGCTGCAAACCATATCCAGTTATCCCTGAGTGGAAGAACTCACTCCACGATTGTCGACGTTTTATCGCCGATAGCCCACCACCGGGTATCTGAGTTGGTGTTTTATGTTCGGAGGGGCTTGACGGATTGCGGAACTTGGCGGTTACGACAACAAGCTCGACGAGACAGACGTTTTTATACTGGTTCGGGCCCTTGACTAGAAGTCGAGTAATAGCCTTTACGTCCAGTCGGCGTGAGGCCTGTTGCGTTGTATTGATGAGTATCAGTTACAATTGTCGGGTGTTGCGTTGTGTTGCTCGTGTGTCGTATATTTTTTACAAGGGGTGCCCGCAGCCTTCTTTTATAAGACGAAGAAGGGCTACGGGTTCTTTTGAGTCCTAGTCGGATTCTAACAGAGAGTCCTAAACGGCTAGTTTCGCACTCTACTTGTTATAATCCGTCAAGAACTCGCGTTGCCTTGCTTTTGCCGTTCTGGCGTTGCCGAGTTGTGGGTCCAGCGGGGCCCACATCTCCACAAGCCTCCTCCGTGGGGTACCTGGGGTATCCCCCGTCGACAAGCCCCCGAGCATTTCAAGTCTTTGAATCCCGAAAGCCTGGTTCTTCTGATGCGAAGTCTTGAGATGCTCTTTCTTATTCCGCCTTCGCTTTGTAGCTTCTTGGAGTTGGTGAGTGCAAATTTTGAAAAGAAAAATTTGCACTCACTGAGTGTAGCCCCCGAGCCTCTTGCTTCATGGAACAGGAAGCTCGGAGGGTCTTGCGTCTTGTCTTCTTGTCTGAGCACGATCTCTTTGAAAAAATCGTACTCACTGAGTGTAGCCTCCGAGCCTTGTGTTGTTTGAGTCAAAGAATTCAAGGCTCAATCTTGTAGAGTTGTTTCTGAAAAATCTTCTCCATGCGGTGGGTACTTTGCAGCCCCCGTGCCCTTCTCGAGTTCTTTTGATACCAAAGGACTCGGTGGAGGGTTCTTGAGTTGAATCTGGTTGTTTGTTGGATGCCCTTTATTGCTCATGTACTTGACATATTCGGAGTATATCCTTTTGTTCTGACTTACTTTAACTTTCATCGTCGTGGGAGCGCAGTCGGATTCAGTTTGGTCGGCGCACGCTCGTCCTTTCTATCCGTGTCTTTTGTGCACTATTCTTGCGTGATTGAATGCTCTTTCTTCAGCTTTTCTCTGTGTGTGTCCTATATAGATTTCATAGTCCTCCGTGAACCTGTTCTTGGTGCACCGGTTTTTTCCTATAAATAGATTCCTTTGCTCGTAGTTTTGAATTATACATTGGCTCTTCCTTCTCTTCTTCATACCTGTTAGCTTACTCTTACTTTTGCGAGCGGTCTGCGAGCCCCCGGGCTTCTTCCTTTATGAATATATCCTGACTTTGAAGATGTGTGAACTTAGCGAGCCTCCAAACCTCTTCTTACTCCTCCTAGATGTTGTTAAGTATTTGGTGCTGCTTCATCTGAGTGGCTGTGTAGAAGTCTTGATTTATGGCGAGCTTGAAGACGAGCCCCCGGGTGTAATCTTGAATCTTTTGTAATCTTCTTTTGCAAATGGTGTAGGTCTTGAGATAGGGGTTAGTGGCAAGCTAACCTCCGGGTAGAATCTTCTTGGGAAGGGAATTGAGGCAAATGGAG
>DXKC01001567.1:0-11374 GCA_031170775.1 Cymbopogon citratus
TTTGTGAATAATGCCATTCATGAAATACAAGTAAATTATGCTCCACTGTTCAGAATCTTTTTTATGTAAGCAGTACCCAATTACCCACAGAAATAGAAGGTATTGTGAAAACATGTTGCTCACTGCATCTTTTTGACATTTGAGATTCTTGACAAATGACAATATACCAACATAAATGTACTATAAAATACATTTTTGTAATAATATAAAACAATAATCTGGTATTGTGAACAGTATGATGTTTTTTAAATAACTTTCATCAAACTTAACAATGGTTTGATTTGAGACAACGATTAGAGGGAATATCTATCGGAGCTAGAAATATCTACTACCTCTAGCACTAGCAGAGTAGCAGCAGTGCAGCACGCAGAAAAGGCTATGGACGTCTCTTTCCGCGCGGCGACAGAGCCCATTGGCCATTTCTAAGCTTATCTCCAAATCGCACAGCCATCATCCGCTTCTGTCGTCTCATCCGTCATGGCGGCTTCCTCCTTCCTCAGGCCACTCCTCCCTTCCCAGCCCTTCCTCTCCGCCCGCAGACCGCACCTCCCCGCTGCTCCCACCACGAGCACCACCACCACCGTACGCTGCACCGCCACGCCCACGCCCAAACCGGCAGCAACCTCGACGCCGAAACCCACCCAGGAAGCAGAGTCCAGCAGCCGAGCACTACAGCCAGTAGAAGCCAACGGCGGCGCCGGCGTCGCCGCCACTCCGGACGAGGTGAACAGCAACCCGAACAGCATCCCGGACTCGGAGACCCCGGTGTCGGCGACGGTGACGACCTCGTTCGAAGTGGCGAAGCGGCTGCCGTCCGCCATCTCCCCGGCGCGCCGCCCGCGGACGGCGCTGACGCAGGAGGAGCCGCCCAACTACGAGATCGGGTGGAAGCGCACCAAGGCGCTGCCCCTGGAGAAGCCCCGCGGGTGGGCCGTCGCCGACTTCCTGGAGAAGCTCGAGGGCCTGCTGGCGCGCGGGCGGTACGGGTCCGCGCAGCTGCTGGGCACCGTCGCCGGCGTGGTCACGGAGCGCGCCCGCGAGGAGGCCGAGGTGCTGGTGGCCGAGGGCGGCGTGGAGGAGCGCGTCGCCACCGAGCTCTACCGCGTGCTCCGCCTCGTGGAGATGGACGTCGAGATGGTCAAGGCCGCCGTCAAGGAGGAGACGGTGAAGGAGCGCGTCGAGACCGCGCGCGCACGGTGCCGTCAGGCCATCCTCGTCGCACTCTCGCTCTGAAGAAGCTGATGACAGTTGTATACACGCCTTCTTTTGTAGCTATTATAATATAATAATAAATAATCATGATCGGGGGAGATTTTAGCGTGATACAGTAGTAGTATTGGTTTATTCGGCTACTGAAAATCAATCTTGCCGCGTGCTGGGTTATCTCTGATCGGTCCAAACATCAGTATTTCGTATGTGATGCAACAGTTTTTGTGAGAACAATGATGCCATAGTGGACGCAGTATACATGTGTGCAGAGTATGCTATTGCTGCCCGACTGCGCGCCATGCAAACAAAGTGTGAAATTCCTGATCTGGTAGCCTGATCGCGAGCGTATTATCTGTGCAAATTTGTACTGCAGATCTAGGAGAGAGTTCCTCTCCTTTGTTCATCTTCACTTTTGCGTTCAGTTTGTCTTCCATTAGAATTGCGTGGGTTCAGCACCGCTGCACCAGCTTCTCCACCTTCTGTTGGAGCTATCAGTGGACGGAGTACTGCACCATGGCCGCACATTCCTCCTCGTTGTGTCGATTGAAAACGGCCTGATGCACATCATTCTGTGGAGCAGCACCTGATGCTAACGGCAAACAAGAACCTGAACCATTCAGCTACCTCAACTCGGTCGATTTCCACACTACTTGCAAGGAGAAATGCGCCAAAGTCCCTTTCGGCAAGAAATATGGCCTGCCTGAGTTTTTTCTTAAAAAGAAGGGCCCAACTGGCAGGTTATGGGCTCTGTGCCTCTCATCAGCCTATCTAGTTTTCACTACCAAGACTTCTCTTTCTCATTCCTTCCAGGCGCTTCAGGTGCGAGCGGCGACCGAGGGCGATCTCGAGCTCCCCCGTCGATTCGCAGTCGCCCTCGCCTCTGATGCCCTCGTCGGCGTCGGGGGAAGAGGGGGACGTGATGAATCGACGGAGGATTTGTTTTCTCTAGCTTTTATTAGGAAGAATAAGTTAGGGTTAGGGTTCCTCATGTCGTCGGCGGGGCATGAGGTCTTCTTCCTGGGTGGCGCTTCCGGCGAGCGACGGCGTAGAAGAGCGGAGGTCTCCTCCGGCATCTACGACGGCTTCCCCGACTCCTCCGGTGGTCGCTGCTTCAGGCAAGGCTCCGAGTTCGCTGGATCTGGTGGTTTGTATTTCCGCTGGATCTGGCTGGGCTCGTCTTTTGCTCCTCCCTTGTCTTCTCCGGTGAGGGTGTTGTTCTTCTCTGGCGAAGATTTTGGGGAGTACTTTTACCGACTCGCCGTTTATCCGGGTTGGTTTCTTTCTACTACCTGTTCTGGTAGTTTCATTCCCCTTCTGGGTTCGTCGCTGGCCGGTGTGCGGGGTATGCTGGATGTTCTTGGGGCGTCAGTTTCCTTGCACTACGGTTTCGGCGATTTGATGGCCGGTGGCCATCGTGCTCGGCCTGTGCGTTCAGCGAACAGAATGTATGTCGATTTCTTCGTCATACTGCTCATGGTGCCAACAAAAACTTCTGTCCAATCGTCGAGGAGGAGGACGGCTTCAAGCTCCGTGCGGCTCCGTTCGCCGGCGACGAGGACGACCGGGAGGCTGACTGTACAAGGACTGCGTTGTAATTTTCTTCTTCAAGGGTGTCCTTGTAAGTTGTGGAATGTAAACTCTATGAGATATATATGAATACCAATCCCGGTTTTTCTCAGAAAAAAAATTAATGATATTCAAAGCAAAAAGAAATTGCAAGATATATTTATAAATACCGAGAAACAAATTCACTAGGATTGTCTGTTTGTTCACGAAAATGATAAAACTAGGATCATCCAGAAGCAGAGTCATATGCAACAAGTCCCCTTCCAAAATAACTAATAAAGATCATCCATGCTTTGTTTAATTATGTTCTTCGACTGTTCTAAAAATACTCAAATTTGGCTCCCCAACTGTTCCCAGATCAATCATCGATGCAACAGCACAGGAACTAGCTTCTTAATCCTCAGGGGGTGCTAACTGCAGTCCCAGCGCCGGGAGCACGAGCACCTGCCCTTTGGAAAGCCATCACTGCGAACGGAACAACCGCAAGAGCAACGCACAGATGTGCCCAGACAGAGGCGACAGTGGCAGCCACGACGACGGCGCGCGACTGGCCCGTCCGCCGGTGCGTGAGGAGCCTCCATCCAATGCCGCTGATCACGGCTGCAGAGGTGAGCAGTATGAACGCCTGCTCGTAGAAACTGATCATCGGCCGGTGGTTACCAATGGCCATCACTGAGACAGCCAAGAACCCCGTGAAGGTGACCTTGATCAGGTCCAGGGGCGCCGGCTTCACGTCCGGTCCGACGATGCTGCCGCTTCGGCCACAAAAGGTCTCGACGAACATCCAGAGCGCCAAGGAAATGATCGCGGGAACGACCACCAGCCACGCCATGATCGTCTTCACCGCCGCTGCCGTGATCAGCACCACCGTCGCCACGATCGAGGTGGCCAGAGCCACGTTCAGTGCCTCGACGGGGTGCGTGGTGCTGGTGGTGGCGGCGCTGTCACCGTTGCCGTTGCCGCCGCTGGTCAGCATCATCAGTGCAGGCACGGGCACCACCCCCGGGAGCGTGACGAACACACCGAGAAGGCAGGTGACGAAGCTAACGCCAAGCGACGCCTGATTGAGCGGGCTTTGATCTAGCACCGGTGTCGTCGTCGTGGTGGCGGCGTTGCTGCTCAGCCTCGCCAACGCCAACCCTTCCAGGCCTAGGAACACAATGGTAGTGCCAGCGACCGAGAACTCCACCAAGTTTTCCAGCATTGTCACTACCTGCTTCTGTCGATCACCATCAGCATCAGATGTGTTCGTCTGCTGATCGGTAGCCCTGGCCGGACTGTTCGTCGCCGCCGGTGGGTCGTTGGCCCTGGCCGTGTCCGGGATGTTTTGGAATGACAGATAGCAGAGCAAAAGGGTGAAAACCACAAAGACGATCACTGGACACAAGTACAGCAGACTACCCATGCTGATGAGCAGCAGGATGCCGTAGGCGAGGGCCATGAGAAGAATGGCGCAGAGGTGGACGAGGAGCTTGGAGGCGACAAAGAGGTACGCCGAGATGTCAGGGAAGAGGTCGGCGGTGGCGTTTGATAGGCAGAGACTGACGAAAGGGAGGACACCCGCCTCTAACGTCAGTGCCGCCGCCGGGATGATGCCAACGACGAGCTCACGACTTTCCGTCTTCGCGTTAACCTGGTTGACAGCAATGGCGAGAAGCACCGGGCATGCCATCGTTATGATGCCTCCCGTCAGAGCTCGGACACGGTTCAGGGCGTCCTGATGCATACTGAAGATATATAGCATTATTTGTGGGATTTTTTTTCCAAAACAAAGGCATTGGGAAAAAAAAAATGTTAGCCTAGCCTCTTGTCAGTAATAGTGTTTGGTTCAGTCGCAAATGCTTTTGCTATAGAAAAGCAAAAACTAACCAAACTGGTGGAATTTGGATCTGTTTTTGCTAGAAAAAAGCCGCTTTTGTATAGTAAATATTTTCACATCTTACGTACCTAGTTCTTGGCTTTTAACTTTTTGTTTTTTTAGTCTTCCAAAAAAAAAACTTTTTGTTTTTTTAAATGGGTGAAAGTAAAGAGACGCTTTACAACTCTTTCTTTCAAAGTAGAGAGAGGGAGGAGGTAGGTTTAATAGGTATTTTAACCAAACAATTTATAATTTTTTCACATCACATAACTCACAACAAGCACCTTTTCCATAATTCACAGGTCGCAATAGTTCTTTTCACAGCTTACTGTTGAACCAAACTGACCCTAATTCGCATTTCCATTCTCACGACCGACTGCGGGTTTGGTTTGCAGCGGTCGATGCCCACCAGCAACCAGCAGGCCCTCCACTTCTCTTTGCGGTTACATGTGTTGTTTTTGTATGTGATGATGTCAACGCTGACGTAAGCAGATAAAGGAAAACATTTATTTTAACTAGCTATATTTTTAAACTATATATTCATTTTAAATTTCATTTGCACCGGTGTATTCCACGCGACGAGGTGAACAAAACTAGATCCCATTTGGATATTTTTGAAGAATTTTTTTTTACTTTTTTTCTTATACTACAGTCATTGTGTGTATAAACTTTTTTCGATGTTCTGGTACCTAAGTTATACATAGAATTTATATGAATAAGTTTGGCTTTACAACGTTGAAAATCACATGACTTATGTGTATAAGTTATATAATAAATTAGAAGTATAAGTTATAGATGGAAAGTTATTCATCTGGATTTGTAACTCTGTTTTTTTTTTCTAAAACGTTAAAAAATTATGTGTTTTCATGTAATAAGTTGAATGTATAATTTCTAAGTATAACTTAGAAACATTAAAGATCATGTAAGTTATATGTATATATTGAATTGTAAGTTAAATGTATAAGTTGTAAAACATAAGTTATATGACTGGATGTGTAACTTTTTCTTTCTTTTGTTAAAATAAAAAACTTTTCAATAAAAGAAAAGTTACGAGAATTTTTTATTGCCAAAAATAGAAAGTTAGAGGTTGTCTGATATTGACCGCAACTTTTGCTTCACGGCCGACCGCGAATTAGTGGTGCCGCCCTAATTTTCAAAAGGTGCATTACGGGCCGGATGAAAAGCTAATCTTAAAAATTCTCACAATAGTTGGCATATTCTAATTACCATCACAAGTAAAATAGCTTCATAAAAATTAACCGCGTCTGGTATTAAAAGATATAAAAAGTTTGGGTCCATATGTACTCCGTAAAATCAAACAATTTTACCTGCTGCAAGCTCCGAAATCCCCCTTGGGCCCATGCTCCATGTCCCTGTAACAAACCAAAATCACTTGTTAATATACTGTCTATCTGAGATGTTTAAGACTTCGTAGTTAGTTTATACAGTTTGCATAGAGAGGTTGGCTTGCACTTGGTTGGTCAAAGATTGCAATGTTTGACTTAGGACAAACCAAATGTGATATTTTTTTTTTAAAAAAGAGGGGGAACTCTTATACTCTCTTCGTTCCAAATTGTAAGACGTCTGACTTTTTAATTAAAGTTTGACCATTCATTTTATTAAAAAAATTATACAAATATTGTTAAATTTAAGTTATTCTTGAAGAACATATATTAATTTGGAACGGATTTAGTATTAAACACTTCCTGAGATTGAGCCACAACTCGGTAGCGGTAAGGAAAGTGCTACAAAGGCGAGGATGTAGATTGACGCAAAAAGTTGTATGTGCAGCAGATTAGATGAGAACGGCGGGCACCTTTTACTAATCTGCAAGGTAATGAAACATGTCTGGAAGGAACTGAACATGGAGTTGGTGAGAACCAAACTATCTGAAGCTGGCTCACCAAAGGAAATGACGGAGAAAATTTTTGCTCTGGGGAAGAAGGAACAACTGACAGCAATCATGTTGCTCTGGCTATGGTGGGGAGAGAGGAACTCTATGAGGGAGGAGGGAAAACGAATACCGGCTTCAGAAAAAGCATACATCATGGCCTTTCAGTTGAAAACGAGGCCGGAGAAGCTGTTGTCGGAAAATTGTACTAGTAATTTCTGAAATAGCATCTTGTGAGATCTCATTTCGAAAAGGATGAAGACTTACCGCTTCATGGTCCATGGGAACTTCTATGGAGCTAAGCGCCTACGATTCGTCTAGTGTTCTGCATATATGGAAAATTCAGGATTTAGCAGTTATATCCTGCAACAGAAAATAAAATGTAGTGCCAAAGGTAATTTGGGGCAAAATTTTACCTTGCCTAAGTTAGCTCTGGTCTTCTTGGTTCCAGCCACCGAGCGGCCCTCTGAAATTTGCTAGATGCCTTTATTTATAATTTTTTAGAAGAAGTGCGTATTCATGTGGAAACTGGTTTAGAGTTGCAGATGGCAGAGCAGTTATGTGGAAATTGCTTCACAGTTGCAGATGGTAGAGCAGTCTGTAGTCTGAGCTTCTTCTCTGATTTGAGAATTGGGGAATATATAAAGGAGACACTTTTTTACGAAGGCGAACCCTGCTTATATAGAAAGCAAGCACCAGCTTCACACAGTACACAACGCATACTACATTCTTGCTGGAGGTACCAACTTATTACAACACAAAAAGTCGAAAACAAAAGACTAGACACGCGCTACCAGAGCGAAACTACATTCAACAAAGACTAGTAAAGCAACAAAACTCTCATATCAGACCTTCAACTTCCAGCTCTTCAGTTGGCTTCCAGAAATCCTGCAGCCAATTCTTTATGATCACAATCTTGTCGTTCATGTATTTCATATCTTCCCCTTCAACAGTAAACTATAGAAAGGGAGACTTAGACTCATTTGGGTCAAAGTTTTTTTTTGAGAGATTCATTTGGGTCAACCGGTCAAGTCAACAGTAGGATAAGATGAATCTGTGGAGCCAATGATGAATCTGTGGAGCCAATAGGTACAAGGTAAATTATGGTCATATATATGTTTTCCTTTGTTTTTAAGGTAATGTCACGGTCTGGACTAGCGGAGCTAGTCTCTGCCCACTCGTTTTGCTTATTCTCGAAAACCTGGTTTTTTCGCTGGAATTACTGTGATGTTTACAAGAGTCGGAATTTTTTGCCTCTCTGGCGTGTGTTCACTGTTCAGGGTCTTATATACTATCTCCCAAGTCCCGTCCTACCACACACACACAGAGCATTGCCAAGCAATCTGAAATCAGTCTCAGCAGCGGAAGCTATGCGGGCTCAGGAGGCTACCGCAGCTGCCGGTCGTCGTAGTTCTGAGCCTGCAGAGCGCTATGGCCAATCCGTCACGGTACCTCCTAGAACTCGCAGCAAACCGATGGCTATTCAGATTTTTTTTTCTTTGTGTTTAATTTTAGATTAGAGAAACAAGAATACAGTATGTGTCGTCCTGACAGTGCAGAGATATGCATACAAATGAGAGAAGCTTGCAAGGCACCCTTTCCCTAATTAAATTTGGTCATCAAGCGTCTTGCTTAGCGAAATAACTGGGGAAAACTGCAATGAATTTGTGATTAGTAAACGGTCGAATAGAGGCATGCAAATCATAAAGTTTCCCTTCTCTTTACAATCTGCGTAGCTCTGAATCTGTTTGGTAGAACTCCCAGAACAGCTGGATCAGAGAGAAGCTCTGCCAAATAGTAGTTTTTTCTACTTAAAAATGATTTTATATTAATTCTGTGATGACTTTTTAAAATGATCTAGGGGCTGGTAGCTTAAAAAAGAATCTTCTTTTGATACACATCAAGGTTTACAATACTGACAATTATTTTTTTCAATCCCTGGCGATAAATGTGAAATTTCGGAAACTTTGGATATTCATGTCAAATTTAAGTAAATTTATTGTTTTTTAACAAAATTTAGCATAATTTCACTAGAAAAACTCATTAATCGAACCTCCATCATAAATTTATATAACATCCATGAAATAACACAATATCTCACAGAAGTAGAGTCGCGGTAACACGTCCAGCCACAGTAATACTGATATAAAAAAATTTCAGTCCTCAACGAGTTTTTTTTACACATTTGCAGTCAGAGAATAAGTTTATAGAGAGAATCCGATGTAGGAGAAGCTCTACAAACGAGCCTATAATCGTGCCAGAAACGTGCTGAACTTTGCACAGCAACCAGCTACTTTTGATATTAGTTACTCCCTCTATTTCAAAGATTTTGGCTTTTGAAAGTACGCATGACCTTTGCTAAAATGAAAAAAAGTATTCTTAAAATTCCTTTAATGATCCTAATTGTTGCTATACTTCCTCTGATTTATAGCTGCTGAACTCCAGTGATGGTATTATTGGGACCTGTATCTTCACTGCTCTGGCGGTACTGGCAGCCTATGCGCACTTACTTGTGACGAGCATAGGTTACCTAAAATTAGTAATCATCCCAGTGATCATGCTTGGCTTCATTGGTGCTGTGGCTTACTCGAATGGCGGACGGCAGTATTATGCCAACAACAGCGAGACTGGATTTGCCAACCGTGTTGAGATGCTGATGGCGTTGGCAGCAGTTACGCTTTTGCCACAGCTCGTATGTTCAGTCTTGGAGAAGCTGTTTGTTGGACAGCTGCAACAGCAGCAGCTGAATAATGACAGTTTCCTCATCTCCCACTTCCTTTTCTTCTTCAGTTCCTCCATCGGTGCACTGCAAGTGATGATGGTCGCACTGCGTGTCGCAAAGGTGTCTCAGGTGCTCCGGATGACCTTCAGGGCAGTTCTAAACATGGCGCTGCATGCCAAAGGTGCAGAATGGGTTGGGGAAGACATGGTGCTTGTTTGTCTGCCAGAGCTTGTTGCGGCGCTTTCATGGTTCATTGGTCACTTTGATCATGGTGGCTATACTACCAAATGCATTGGCAAGCTCATATCACTCAAGTCTGGTGTGATCGTTCTCAGTGTAGCGGTGATCCTTGTGTCGTCCATGTTTGCGACGACTGACAGGAGAGTCGTCGTCGTCCCTACTATGTTCAGGGTATTTGTTTCTTGCACCTTGGCCGGTATGTTATCTTACTTAAACATGTGGATCATCTCTGGAACTGGAAGCCATGATGATTTTGCAAAGGTGCCCATTCAGCTCCTCAGATTTTCTGCATTCGTCTGCTTTGGCATGTCAGCTGTTTTGGTCTCTGCGTTGGCGATTCTGCATCAACTACGCCTGCTGGACGTAACAAGTTTCATTGGCGACGTAAAAGCTGCAGGTTTCCATCCTCTTGTTGTTTGTATTTTGCTAAACTGCGCGATGTTATTGATCGTCGTTCTAATTGGCAACCATCCACCCACCGGCCACTAACGTTAATCCGTACAAATGATGCCGGAATCAGCTCCAATAAACAACCGGATCAAACTTAGTGATTAGAAGTTTGTTCTATTTTGTTAAGGGATTATATATCAGGGTCGTTGTGGATGTACCAGAAGAAGATGCACTATTTTTTTTTTTGATGTAAAAAGGTTTTGTTATTACTGCTAATAAAAGGTGTGGTGCTGTATTTGTACTACTACTTGATGCAAAAGATGCACCAGATCTCCTAAGTCGTCACAGACAGATGGACATTCTAATTGCAGACTCTGTACTAAGTACATACTTCTCTTGTATCCATTGTGTAAAGTTCACTACCTCGATCTGCTACCACACTGCCCTTTTGCGAGTCAGTGGATCGATCGATGATCCCCTTGCCAGAACCCATTTTCTAAGTTGAAGTTGCTAAGAAAATTCTAGGTCATTGGGGTTACCATACTAAGAAAATAGATTTACACATGATGTTTGCATGGTTAGGATTATGAACTACACAAGGCTGGATGATAATTCCAAAATCTAGTTCAAGCAAACAGGACGTATGTCAGCTGACCAATGTCCTGGTTATTGTTAACACTGGTCTGCTTTGTCAAAAAATCCTCGAAGGTAGATTGTATCCTTCTCCAACAGTGTCATTATAGTAGTCGACTGAACCACACACGCTTGGCCTTCCGCCTTTTTTAACCCCACAAAAGATGCATAAAATTTCCAACCAAAATTTATCGACTTATAGTAAAGCAGTCCATATGAGGGATTCATTCTCCATTGTAGCTAACATTCATCATGGAACCAATATTTCTCTGATTTCACTGAAATATAAGGTTGGCCAAACACAATAAAATCCAACAACTCTGATTTAATTGAAATATAAGGTTGGCCAAACATAAAATCCAACAGAAATATATAGTTCTAGGTGACCACATGGTTTTATTGCAATAAGTTTTGCCAATAAAACAACAAAATTTAACAAAAAATAGATAGTTAGGTGACCACAAACAAGTTGCACGACTCGTAGCAACAACAATTATTGGTGCGTGCGTGTGTGCAATGCAAAAGCTTTGCAGAAACGCACCCATGCACGTGCACCAAACCTCTTATTCTGACGCTAAAGCAACCAAACAAAAGCAGAAACTAAGAAACTCGTTCTCTGGATCATCGATTTCACGATGATCCTTTTGTGAATCGATGATCCACAGTAGCTAACGTCCGAGCCCATTTTCTAAGTTGAAGCCGCTGCACGAGGCCATCCTGTTATCGAACATGAGGCCGGTGTAGCCGAGCACCCCCTTCTTGAGGTCGAACTCCAGCAGGTTGTTCTCCATCTGGTGGCCGCCGATGACCACCGCCGGGGAGTCCGGCACGGCATACGCCGCCGCGCTCCCCGACCCCATCTCCA